>JAWNKY010001068.1:0-134342 GCA_035041765.1 Drosophila algonquin | reverse complement strand
GCGCCACCAAGTAGTAAGGAAAAGGGACGGTCGTATATTTACCAAAGCTGCAAACCCCTGAAAAAACGGCCAGGGGTTCGGTTCGGGTTCCGAACCCTATGTTGAAAATTCGCAGAGGTTCCATAACCGGGTTTTGAATATTTTGGAACCTCGGGTGGTGGTGGCGCCCCCTATCGGCGATAATGTAAACTAACTTCGATCTCAATGCTCGAATCCTCTCAAATCGAAATCAATCCTTCGCTCATTGATATTCTCTCTCCTCCCTCTTACTGACAATGAACCTGTTTTTTTTACGATTGGTTCCATGTTGCGATTCAAACAACCCTCAAACAGGTAGGTCATCCCTTTGAAATGAATCTAATGTGATAGTTTAGAGGTATTTTTTAAGTGTTTCCTGAAAAACGGTTTAGATGCTCTTGAACCTTTCTACTTTCTCTATAATTTATATTCCTCCTTTGTGTACCTAACACTGTCCCATAGCAATGTGCCTATATAATAGCTACTTAATTAAATTGCCTATTTTACATAAAGGCATTTCTCTGACGTAGAACGGGACGTTCGTTCGCATTTCAAGAGGGAAAAATGGCAAAATAAAAAAGGTTTTACCGTTCACCACCATAACTGGTGCTAAGGGCGATTTTGCACTACTATTCGTTTTCGAGATATTAACAACAAACCATGGTGTTCGCACGATACAAATATAGAAGTGGTTTTCGTGGCAACCAATTAAAACTCAGATTTCAGCGAAAGTTGAGGCGATATATTTATCCGTTTAATGTTCTGCATTGATGACTCCTTAAAATGGTTATAGTTTTAGGCAAATATGATTATTAGTTTTTTTAAATTGAATTGAAACCATTTTCGCACGAGACATGTCGCACGGGACAAAAATTCCTTGACTTTAAAAAAAATACAACAATTTCGTTAACCGATATTGAGAAAATTTTTAAATATTTTTTTAGATAGTTCAATGTGTGGGAGAGACTTGGAGGAAATTCTTTTATCAAGAATCATTTTTCTTATAGGCGAAAATAATAATGGAAAACATGACAAGAAAATACCAAAAAAGGGAACTTTTGCTAATTTGAATAGGTTTTGAGTTTAAAGTTAATAAAACTATATGTCAATTAATTAAATTGGCGGAGTTTCAATATCTTAAAAAAATAACATACCGAGAAAACTATATTGAAATGCGTTATTATTGATTTTTACTTTTTTGGCCTCGATGGACCTTTTGAGAGAAATGACCATATGAATTATTTGTAACATTTGTAAGCCTGTTTCTAATATCAACATCCAACGGCTTATACCTGAAATGTGCATTATGAGCTGAGCTACAGTTATCGTAAAGGTTTAGGATTACGATTTCGAAAATATTCGTACGAATAGAAATCTGTGTGCTCTCCGGTTTTCGAAACTTTTTGCTATCAATAGTGTTTTATTAACAAATTGTTTTGCGATATTTTCATAATAAACAAAATTTTTTAGAAAATATATTTAATTTAAATTTGCCTTGATGTTGGAAATCGTATTTAATGAAACCAAAAGAGAACGAAATATTCGTGAATTAAAGAGCAAACGACAAAAGAATTTGTTTGGCTAGCGTTTTTGGTTTTATATACCCACATTAATAAAGCGTCGTTTAAGGTACCGTTTGTAAGAATCGATTGATAAACAGCTATGTTGCAGCCGTATGACCAAACCTTCATATGCCGTTTGGTACAAATGCTATTTTACCATTAAAAACTGTTAGAAACAGTTATCGGAAAAATTTGGCGTATGACGGTTTGGTCAATAAATATGTCTATCTAAAACCAAAAATGTTAACCACGAAATATTTTTTTTTCGACTTTTCCTGAGTTTTTAAATTCAAAATTTCGGGGGAAAAAACCGTAAAAAATTACGAAATTTGGATTTGAAAGCTTAATATCTTCCAGATGTTAATCTGCAGCTACAAAGTGTCTGGATCGGATTTATAGCTGTATTTTTAAGCTTTTCAGAACTTCCAAATTTCAATTTCCGAAAATTTTAATACAATTAGTTATAAGAAACTTAAGTTATTTAAAAAAAAAAAATCACTTCCTCTGGAAAAACAGTGACAAATTAAAAAAAAAAAAATAAAACTAAACCTAGAAAAAACGAGGGGGAACGTTGTGAGCCGCGGCAAAGGCCGCGGTACCTTATACCTTATACCTGGTACTCAGACAGTATATACATACATACATACATTTATGAGCCTACGATTTAATAAGTGTATTATATGTTCACAAAGGGACGAAAAAATTTTGGGAAAAAAATAATATTTCAGAAAATGAAGTCAAATCATTTTTGGAATATTATACATGTTTCCGATTTTGTTTGCATATGATTTTTACATTTGCTTCTAAATTTCTACATGACATGTATAACTACATATTTGAGACGTACAAGTGTTTAGGACAGAGAGAGAGGGAATGAGTCAGCGCTTGGCAGGCGTTGCGTAGACCCTAAAATTTAATTTGTTTCTTCTGGCCATAATATTAACCCGACCTGATCCATATTCGGCAATCTTGTAGATATGGTAATTTCCCATGATTCTACGTTTTTGGTTTTCATTTATCTTAAAAATTGTGGATTCCACAGATTTTCGTCTTTTGTGGGGGCGGAAAAACAAACTCGTCCGGGTTTGGTATCACAGGAGCATGGATAGAAAGTTTGGTTGCTCTAGCTTGTATAGTCTCTGAGAACTAGGCGTCACAAAATACGAATGGGCAAAGCGGATGGGGTCGCGTGTGAGAGAGAGGGAGAGGGAATGATGACTTTCGAAATGATTTTCTTCATTGTAGCTATAATAATGATCCGATCTGATCCAGATTCAACACTCTGATAGAAATGGTCATTCTCTATGATTCTGCGTTTTTAGTTTTCTTGTATTTTCAAAATTGTGTATGCCACAGACTTTCGTTCTTTTTGGGGGCGGGGCGAAATTTTGAAATATACGTTGAGTAGTGTGATAATACAGGAGACTGAATACAAAACTTGGTTAATCTAGCTTTAATAGTCTATGAGATATAGGCGCAAATGAAGACGGACAGACGGACGGACGGACGGACGGACAGACGGACAGACAGACATGGCTATATCGACTCGGCTATTGATGCTGATCAAGAATATATACACTTTATGGGGTCGGAAACGCTTCCTTCTGGGCGTTACACACAACCGTTATCCCAACAAATCTAATATACCCCTATACTCTTCGAGTACCGGGTATAAAAACCATAATTCTTTAAAAATGTTTAAATCTATAAATCTATCGGAAAAAGTCACTTTGGACCACAGCAGAAATGTCGTGTTGACTAGTGTTATTAATATATCTAAACAATATCATAAAACAGTCCGGAGCGCCTACAGTTGGTCACATTAGACCTAGCCCATGAATTATTCGTTACATAACGAATATAACGGAATGTTACGATATTATACCTAAATTAGCAATTCTAAGATCCTAAGTAAGCAAACTGTAAGCAAAAACTGATACTTCCCGCTTTTTCAGTCTTCATCATTTGCTCGTAGTTATATTCCACCTTATTCGGATATCCCAATTTACGAGCAGCACTTGTCCACCTTAACCGCTATTTCTTCTTCGCTATCAGACAAAGATCATATGATAGTTCTTGGTGACTTCAACTTGCCAGGAATTGTTTGGTCTTCGGTACACGAGTCTAATAACCTAGTGCCCTTGTTACGACATGACTTTGTTGACGGCTTGATTGACCTGTCTCTGTCTCAATTTATTCATGATGACTTCTTAAAATGGCTATAATTTTAGGCAAATATGATTTTTAGTTTTTTTAAATTGAATTGAAACCATTTTCGCACGCGAAATGTCGCACACGACAAAAATTCCTTGGCTTTAAAAAAAAATTAAAAAAATTCCGTTAACCGATATTGAGAACATTTTTAGGTACTTTTTTTTAGATAGTTCAATGTGTGGGAGTGACTTTGAGACTTTTGGGACTAACTATTGCTAGATACATCCATTGGACTATACTTGGGTTCATGGCTTATTTCAAGCCAATAGCTGTTTTGCAAGCGCAGAGGGCTTTCGTGGCCTTCTTCACTCTGTCTTTGATATTCAGGTTCCAATTTAGCTTCTTGTCAATTACCAACCCTAAGTAACTGACACTGGCACTGGCACTGTCGCTGAAGGAGAGCCAGCATTTTAATATTGGGGGGTTGAGAGGCGGAATCTTGTATTAATTTGTGAATAACACAAGTTCCGTTTTGAGGGACTAGCTCCAAGTCGACACGCTTCTGTCTATCGTGACAGTCTTGCGAGTTTTGCGATCATTAAGTCGCAGTTTGAGGGTATTTTCACGAGAAGATAATTGCAACGTCGTCCGCGTATACCACGAAGGATGATAGACTGATTGGTCTAAAGTCCTTTGGACTTTAGTGTGAGGCTTTACCTGCTTTGGGGATGAAGACTATTTTTGCCTTAAGCCAAGCGTATGATATTTTCGCAAATACTAGTGTCATCTTTAAGATACATTGTAGCCAGTTGATGTCCGTGTCTCCGGCCTTTTGTGGTTGGGCCGGAATGGCCTGGTCCGGACCAGGGGATTTGAAGCGATCGAAACTGTTTAATGCCCAGTTGATGTTCCGTTTTGTGAAAATATGCTCCATCGAGGGGGCCGGACCGTCACTAGGGAGATGAGTCAGTTCGCTGATAGAGCACCCTGGAATATGAGTAAAATGTGTAGGGACTCCTAACTGAAGTTAGTCCACGTACCATCAATTCTCTTTAGGTGCCCCACCGAGGGGGCCGTTTTGGAGAGGAATTTGCGCAGTCTTCCAGCTTCCGACGTTACCTCGATTTCAGAACAAAATCTTTGCCAAGAGGCCCTTTTTGCCTGTTTAATTTATTTTTTGTATAGGTCCAGACTAGTCTTGTAGTCTGCCCAGTGTTCTTCCTCGTTAGCGCTTTTGGCTCTGTTAAAAAGGGTCCTGCAGGTCCTTTTCCGTAGGATATCTATTTGTTTTGACCACCAGGGGGTTTCTTGTTCCCCCTATGTTTGTTTGAGAGTCATGCTGCCGTGAAGGCCGTGTTGCATGCTTTAGTGAACCTGTCGACTACACGATTTAGGTCGTCCTCTGTGTTCAGGCATATTAGTACTTCGGAGGGAAGTAGGCCCTTCATTTCTGTACTATATTTTTCCCACTTTGCCTTCCTGGAGTTAACAAAGTCATTGGGTTTCGGACTCTCGAGAGATAATATAGTCTCGATTTACCTGTAGTCAGGTATGGAAGGAATGGTCCCCTAGACTTTCCCGCTCTTGACTTTATTTAACAGCTTGTGAGAATTTAAGGTGAGGTTTACCTCTTGTCGATTTTTAATTATGAGCGTAGGATCATTTTCCCGATTGCAGATTAGTAGATTAGAGTGTAGGATGAAGCTGAAAAGTGACTCACTCCTTACATTTGTGTCCGAGTGGTGGGCTTTGGCGTCGTAGCCTATTATTAGGCCTGTATCCGACCTTTCACTATCTCTGGTAATTAGTTAATTAGGTAACCTGGAGGATCGCTTTCCTCATGAGCCATATAGGACGACATCAGCCTTATGTGTGATCCTTTGAGCTCTAGGCTTACCGCCGCGTTGTCGCCATTGCTAAAGTTGTGGAGCAGAAAGATATTTAAGGGCTTTCTTGCAAGAATGCAGGTTCGGATTTTACCTTCTTTCTGAGCTACAATAAGCTTGTTCTCCTTCGTCGCTAATCCACAGACCTTGTCTCCTACTACCCAAGGCACTTGGATCAGGACTACATCTGCCCCGCTCACGTCCAAGCGGAATATTAGGGCAGCGGATGCTGTTTTACAGTGGTGGAGATTGATCTGCAAGAGTCTTAGAGACATCGTCAGAGTTCTTCACCGCTGTTTTGTAGGCGACACATGGCCTTAAACTCCCGCATCAAAGTCGTATCGGAATATCTCCGCCACTGGAATAGCCGTCACCGGCTGGCTCCACGACGACGTCGTCAGGTGCTTCGATCTCCGAGGAAACGTCCTGCTCGACTGGGTTGTCGACAGAACGTGCCTCGGCCGCTGCATCTGACTTGTAGACCTTGATGCTTACCAAACTAAAGCCGAAATTCAGCTTCCCTTTTGTAGCCTCTATTGGTTCTAACGACTCTTTATTGAGTACGAGCACCGCCTGATTCATAGAACCTTGTGTCGCCTCAACTTTAACTACACTCCTATCGGAGGTGGGTAGCCCTCGGTTTCATCGCTGCAGCATTTTTAAGATGCGATCCGGCTTCTTCATAAAGGCGGGCACCCAAACTCTCGCCCTTGGTCTACTACTACACCTCGCTCCAGTCGACTGCGACGAGCTTCGCCCCTGGGTAGACCTCTCCGACTTGCGCTACCGCTGCTTTATACAGCTGGACGGAGCGCTCGTCTACGCAGGTTATGATTTTTGTACAGCCCTGATACCACCGTGTCTTTAAGGACTGGCCCCCTTGTTTCTCCAGCAGTCGGCCAATGCCGCTTCCACCCACTTCCACTGGTTCTTGGGAGTTTTGGAATCCGCGCAACCTTTGTCCAGGACGCCGATCAGCGTCCTTTCCTTGCCGATCTGCGCGAATGACACATTCGGCAGCACTCTGGAGCGCTTTGGAGCCGGTCCAGGAGTCTCCTGTGAGCGCTGCCTTTTCGGTTGCGGGGCTGTCGTCTTCGGCGGGGCAACCCTCTTTGGTGCCTCTTTGCCGAAGTTTTGCAGCACCTTTGATGCCCACTCGACCTTTTTCCGCCACTGGTCGGTCGGGCTGGACATCATGCATCTGTTTTGCCGACGGAGTATGTTGCCAGCACTCCTCCTCTCGGTATAGATAAAAGCTTTGGCTTGGGCGCTAGTCGATGGCAACTCACCCCCCGCCGCCTTACCAGCAGGCAGAGCAGCCGGAGGATTGCATAACCACTTTGCCAAGGTATCAGCCTTGGGAGGCGATTTGCCACCCACCCCAAGACTAGGATGGGACCCCTTCAGGTTTGCCCGAGCGTCTTCCGCCGCGCAGGTTTTACCTACTGTGTAGCGGGTCAGGCCAGGCGTTTGGGCCGTTGCCTTTCCTTGTGCGGGATTGCTCCCTGTTGGCAATTGGAGAGTGACAGACTCGTTTTTGTTTTGTGTTGTTCTCCATATTTAATAGCACGATTTGCAAGAGATTCACGTTGCCCGGAAAAGGCATCCTTAGAACAGGGGGCTGCCAAATCCCTGAGCTCTCCGTTAACGACTGGGCTAGTTTTTATACCGGGCCCCCAGCCAGGCTGACTCTCGGCACGGGTCGAATAACACACTTAGTCCGGCCCGGTGTGAGATGAGTGTGGGGGTTAGGATGTGGGTAGGTGATGTGTACGGAGGGAGTTGTGTGAACTACTTATACGAGGCGGCATCACAAGCGCCTCATCAGTGTTGTTACTTCGCGAACACCCGCTGGCTGTCCAGGACTGCTTATTTTCGGTACTCTCCCTGAGGATGCCCGCTTATTCGCAGCTGACCTACCTACAGAGGTACGTCGTACTGCGACACGTACGGTGGCCTCAGCTAGGCCCCCTCTGAGCCATCTCATCAGCTCATCAGACCAGATATGTAATTTTACAATAAGGGATGTTGAAAATTCAGTATTCTATTCTTATCGCTAGACCCACGGAACGAGTGTGAGGTCACTGTGAATGGCCAACTGATTGCATACAAGCATCAGTATTTTTGGACTTAATTAGGGTCTTAATCGCTTACTGCACTTAACTTAGGGATTGCGTGTGTGTTAATGAGTTGACAGATCATTTCTTTGCTCGCTTCCTAGCAGTCATAAATTCTATACTTTGTTTTTTTGTTTTGTGTTTATCTTCTTGAATGTTTAAAGACTCTTGTTCTTTGAGTACAATAATGTGTTCATGTTTGAACATTGCACTTTTTCTTCTTCATGCTTTAAAACTCTGATGAGTCTGCGACCAGCCTCCTTAAGACATTGCATGGAGGATGGCGACCTGCTGGTTCGCCAAGCTCGTCTCAAACGCCTTTTTTCATAGAAAAGCTGTTCGATTTGAAGATAAGTTTTGTATTAGTTGAACTGCACATCCTTCCCTAGTGATGTGGAGATGTTGGCTGCTGAGACGAGAACAGATTCAAGAGCATTAGCAGAATAATCGATGTTTTCGTCGATGTTGAGCTGCGGCGTTAGTTCAATGTGGGAACTTACATACTTTTTGTATGTAAGCCAGTTGGTTCGGGACGACGTCAGCCTGTGAGGGTACTCGATCATTTCCGGGCTTTGAAGAAGAATTATTGGCACTGGTGAGTGGTCTGATGATAGGTCCAAAAACGATTTTGCAGTTATTAGATTGCGAGAAATATTTTTCGTTACAGAAAAATCAATTAAGTCTGGAAGCTCTCTAGGATCTGTAGGCCAGTATGTAGGGCTGCCTGGTGAAACGTAGTTCCGTTTGTTGCATGTTTTGATGATTGCATTATATATTATTTCCTTCATTTCTATGTGTGACATTGGTTCAATCTTTGTTACATTGTGTTCAGAAAATATTAAATTAGTATATTGTTGAACTCTGTTTTATATTGAAAATTGTTTTAATTCTGTAGTGCAATTAAAATTTTTTATTAATTTATTGTTTTCTATATATATTTCCTGGTTGTTACACTCTTGGTAAAGTTTTTCTCGATATATATTCCATGTAATTAATATGTTTGGTTCAATGTATTGGATGTAATTTAGTTTTCGAAATTTATGAAAAGTACAAGTTAGTGTTTGGTGTCTAATAATGTTGGCAATACAATGATCTTATAAATTTCCTTTGTGAGAGTATTTAAAAGATTGTTTTCGTGCAAATAAAACTTACCTGCGACACTTTCATTGAAAACACCACTCTACAAAGTTAAACTTTTTATTTGGTTTTGGTTTATGGTTTGTATTTTTTTTTTACGAATTTTTTAAAAATTTTATTATTTTTCTTCAGAGATAGTGCTTCTATTTTTCATATAACTTAAGTTTCTTATAACTGGATGTATTGAACTTTGCAGTTCTAAAAAGTTGACAAATGAAACTATAAGCTGATTCAGACACTTTGTAGCTGAAGCTTAATGTCTGGAAGATATGACTTGTAGTGACATCTAGTCGTATTTGTTCTGTTTCTAACCAACATTTAGCTCTGGTTAGGATAGATTAAGGCGGTTGCCAGGCCCCCCAGGAACCCATCATGATTAAGCCGGTTTCCACCCGTTGTGGTTCCGCAAGGGATCTTCCCCGCTTCCATTTCGTAAGACCTGAAAAAGTCAGCAAGTATCCCATCCGAATCTTATGAAGTTTTCTATCTTTCTGGGCCATATTTTGGACATTTCCGAAATGTCTGTTAAGAAGTGCAAGCCCTGGTATTGTAGCCTTTTTCTGCTTAGAGCTGGACAGGAGCAGAATAGGTGTTCCACCCGTCTTTGTTCGGCCATGTTTGCCGAGATATACGACATCGTGGTGCTGATTGTCCCGCATTGTCTTTAAGTCGCTTATATAACTCTTTTATGATAAGCCAACAGATTTTCGTTCTTTGTATTGGCGGAAAGAGGTGATGTGAAATTTTGAAATATACTTCTATCAGTGTGAAATCATAGAAGTCTGGATACAAATTTGGTTGCTCTAGCTTTTATAGTCTCTGAGATCTAGGCGCTAATGAAGACGGACGGACGGAGAGACAGACGTGGCTATATCGACTCGGCTATTGATGCTGATAAAGAATATATATACTTTATGGGGTCGGAAAAATTTCCTTCTGGGTATTACCAAAAATTCAATATACGCCTATATTCTTCGACTACCGGATATAAAAAGAATTTCCCACCTGCACATAGTGAAGTAATGACACTTTTGTGTAAAAAATATACCACTATATTTGGATTTGAAACAGAACCAATCACAGCAAATAATTTATACAAACAAAAATTAAGATAGAGAGATAAAGCTATATTTGAATCTTTTATATTGAAGTTCGGTCCAATGAAGACGTGCATTTCGGACATGGGAGCTAAATACAAAAATTCCATAATAGAAAACTTATGCAAATATTTGAAAGTGAGAATACAACATCCACTGCACACCACCATTAGACAATAGGAACCGTAGAAAGAATTCATAGAATTTTTAATGAGTACATATGTATGTATGTACGTTCGTATATGTATATCTGTTGATGGAGTTTCACATAGAGAATACCCCCCACTCTTTCTACAGGACTTAACGAATGCACACTGGAACATTTTGTTACAGTGTTGACGTAATGCAAAGTTCCAGGCATATCGAAGTGCGTATATGTATATACATATACATAAGCTAACACATAATTTGCCACTCTCATAAATCAGCTGTGTTTTGTAAACAGCGCCAAATTTGAAAATTAAACTAAAATTAAAAAAAGGAAGAAAAGTAATTCTGACGATGAAGTGATTGTGTTGGTAGCGGCAGATATTGTTGTAAGAAGAAGTACAGCACAGTTGGAGGCGCCAAAATGTCAAAATTATCAAAATGCTAATTTTCCGTGGTCCGCTAAAGACATGAGATTGCCTCAACTGCTTTTATTAAAGCAATCCTCTCCGCACTTTAAACATTTGCATATCTCTTTTTGGTTTTGCGCACAAATTTTACCCCCACCTTTCACTTTGACTTCAGTAAAAATAGGCACATATATTTTACTGGCACCCCTATCAGCTGTTCTCACAGTCTACATTCATGTGAATATCGATACTATCGATACAAATTCGTGGATCCCGTTTACGTTGCTGGATACTGACTCCAGGAAAACACAAACGAAAAATTACTGGCCCCGTTTTTTTTATATGAAGTTTGGCAGTAATTTTTAGTTTCCGCGGTGCTGGATACCCAAAAAAAAATAAAATATATTGTATAAATAATATAAATAGTAAGCTCACATATAAACTGACTGAGTACGGTGTATAAAGTAGAGCCACGGCTCACAACGTTCCCCCTCGTTTTTTCCGATAAAGCTGGGTATCCAGCACCGCGGAAACTAAAAACTACTGCCAAACTTCATATAAAAAAAACGGGGCCAGTAATTTTTCGTTTGTGTTTTCCTGGAGTCAGTATCCAGCAACGTAAACGGGATCCACGAATTTGTATCGATAGTATCGATATAAACACGAATGTGGACTGTGAGAACAGCTGATAGGGGTGCCAGTAAAATATATGTGCATATTTTTACTGGAGTGTTCAAAGATGGAGGGAAAACCAGCAGCGCGAAAATTTACGAAGAGGGACTCCAATTTTGCACGAGAGGAGAAAATTGCCCTAATTAAAGCAGTGGAGGCAAGACCATGGCTTTGGCGGATCACGGAGAAGAAACATTTCGACAACATTTCCCTGAGAAGTGCGTGGGAGAGTGTTGGTGCCGAATTAAACAAGGGAGGTAAGATATACAAGTAATTATTTAATTGGACACAAGTATAGATTTGTTTCACAATCTTTATTGATATTAAACCGGATAAGATGGAATTAAGTACAAAGATATTACAATGTGAGTAATAAGGGCCTGCAAGGCGAGAACGAATATGTTGCTGCCACTCGGCTGACCGCTAAAGACTAAACTTAAGTATCCTAAACTCCTAAAGGCAAGCCCTTCGCTGCCGCCCACGACGCTGGTTGCTATCCAGCCAAAGTGCTGACCCAGCGCCTCTTGAGTGGTGTTTGTTGACGGCTGGCATCCGGGCGATCGGTCGCGCCGACCGCGATCCCACAGATGACGAAAACTGCTTATTCGACAATAATGCAGAGTCCGCTCCATCCAGTGGCAGATTCAGTTAACTCTCGTTAACTTACATATGTTAATTTGTTGAAAGTTATTAATGATAATTATGCTTTGTAGCGAATGATTGTAAGACAGCATGGACAGGACTGAGGGACAGCCTTAGATACCATCGCAGCAAGCGCGCCAAAAGTGGCAGCGCGGGAGGCATAGCGTTGGGAGACAATAGGGTCAGCGATACTGTCGATTGGCAGTTCGCTGAACACATGTCCTTTCTGCCTGTGATGTCATTGCAAAGACGGTATGTTATAATCCCACATAATTTACTATTTGCACCTATGTATATGTACCTTTTGTTGTAGAACCAAAGCAAGCACAAGCACTTTTTTGGATAGTCCAGCATGCAGCCCCGATGCATGCAGCCCGATGCATGCAGCCCCGATGCATGCAACCCCGATGCATGGAGCCCCGATGTATTCTGCAACCCTACCGCGAATGTGGACGACGAATGCTGGGAGCTCACAGAGGATGACTTCGAGGCAAGTACGTCGACGGCCTATTCATATGTAAGTACTATTTACCTGTTTATTATAGTAGTAATAAACTAAAACTCCCTTTGCAGCAGTCAAAGTCTTCGAAAAGACGTAAGGTGGAGGAACCGACAGGAGTGGATGGCCTCACTGGGTTACTTGCCGAGTACATCAAGGAGATGAAGGAGAAAGCCGCTAATGATAAAGCCAATATAGCCCCAATCAGAGCAATATATCCATTTTGGACCGAGTTGCTGGGTGAGCTACCACTAGAAGCAGCAACAGAAGTTGAAATGGAGATGACCAAGCTGCTGTATTGCAAGGTTCAGGAGAACCGGAAGAACCAAAAAAATAAAACAATTTAATTAAATAAAATAATGGAATTTTTATACCCGGTACTCGAAGAGTAAAAGGGTATATTAGATTTGTGGGGATAACGGTTGTGTGTAACGCCCAGAAGGAAGCGTTTCCGACCCCATAAAGTATATATATTCTTGATCAGCATCAATAGCCGAGTCGATATAGCCATGTCTGTCTGTCCGTCCGTCCGTCCGTCCGTCTGTCCATCCGTCTTCATTTGCGCCTATATCTCATAGACTATTAAAGCTAGAGTAACCAAGTTTTGTATTCGGTCTCCTGTGTGATCACACTACTCAAAGTGTATTTCAAAATTTCGTCCCGCCCCTTTCCGCCCCCACAAAGGACAAAAGCCTGTGGCATATACAATTTTGAAGATACGAGAAAACTAAAAACGCAGAATCATAGAGAATGACCATTTCTATCAGAGTGGTGAATCTGGATCAGATCGGATCATTATTATAGCTATAATGAAGAAAACCATTTCGAAAGTCATCGTTCCCTCTCGCTCTCTCTCACACGCGACCCCATCTGCTTTGCCCATTCGTATTTTTGACGCCTAGTTCTCAGAGACTATAAGAGCTAGAGCAACCAAACTTTCTATCCAAGCTCCTGTGATACCAAACCAGCACGAGTTTGTTTCAAAATTTTGCCACGCCTCCTTCCGCCCCCACAAAGAACGAAAATCTGTGGAATCCACAATTTTTAAGATAAATGAAAACCAAAAACGTAGAATCATGGAAAATTATCATATCTACCAGATTGCCGAATCTGGATCAGGTGGGATCAATATTATGGCCAGAAGAAACAAATTAAATTTCAGTGGCTACGCAACGCCTGCCAAGCGCTGACTCATGCCCGCTCCCTCTCTCTCTCTCTCTGTCCTAAACACTTGTACGTCTCAAATACATATGTAGTTATACGTGTCATGTAGAAATTTAGAAGCAGATGTAAAAATCATATGCAAACAAAATCGGAAACATGTATAATATTCCAAAAATGTACTTCATTTTTTGAAATATTATTTTTTGCCCATTTTTTTAATTTGTCCCTTTTGCGAACATATAAGAAACATATGTATATACTGACTGAGTACCGGGTATAAGGTAGAGCCGCGGCCTTTGCCGCGGCTCACAACGTTCCCCCTCGTTTATTATTGGCGCACACCAGCAGATTCATTTTACCAAGGTACTGATCCGGCTTCGGAATTTACAAAATCTTTCACAGTATTCCTTACAAACTTTGGGTAATCCTGTACCCGACCACGGAAGGTTTCTGCTGTGTTTTCAATTAAAAGGCTTTCATTTGTGTCACCATATTCTCTTGGGCATACTCTCATCATAAAATTGTGTAGATAACAGCATGCCGCAGTTATATTTTGTGCTCTGTTTGGGCCACAACGTAACGTGCCTTGAACAGCTAGCCACCTGTTACTTAGGATCCCGAATGCATTCTCAATGCAACGACGAGCTCGACTTAGCCGGTAGTTAAAAATTCGCTCTGCTGCGGAAAGGTTTCGAGATCCATAGGGCTTCATAATACGTTTGTGCAACGGGAATGCATCATCCGCAACAATATAGTATGGAGTATGTACTCCCTGCAGCATACTATCCTCTGGAAATGTAATATTTCCAGATAAAATTGCTTTTCCAAGCGACGAATACGAAAAGGCATTCATATCGCCCTCACTCCCGTAAGCACCAACGTCGATGTAGGTAAACTTATATGAAGCGTCACAAACAGCCATAAGCACAATTGAGTGAAAGCCCTATAGAGCGAAGGTAAGGGTTATTCTTATGCGTTGCCTCAGGTAATTATACTTACTTTATAATTGTAGAAAGCGCTACCGCTGTTTGGTGGTGCCTTGATTGCTATGTGTTTTCCATCGATAGCACCAATGCAGTTCGGAAAGTTCCATTGCTCCATGAAATCCGTTTCCCACTTGAGCATGTTATTTGAGTTCCATTTTGGAAACTCTCCGTGCAAAGCAGTGCAGATAGCGTCACAAACAAGATCAATAGTGCGGCCCAAGTGTTGTTTACTAATCCTATAGGTCGAGCCAACGTGACACTGTAAATCTCCAGTCGCAAAACATCTAATACAAACGATTAAATAAGTAGGTATTTTATATATTTGTTGTCTTGCAATGAACTTACTCGAGAACAATGGCTAATTTTGCTTTGAGTGGAATAGCGTCTGGCCGTGAGTTGCGCTTGCCTACTAAAAATGGTTCCACCAATGAAAATAAATAGTTGAATTGGTGCTCATCCATGTGAAAGTTCTGGTGAAACACTGTAGGGTTCTGCAGCATATTCTGAAACTATGAAATGTGTAAGAGACACTGCAATTGGTAAAAATATTAATTATATGAATACTCACATCATTATGGAACCTTCCCTTTTCCTTCCTCTGCTTCAAATAAGGGTTTACCCAACATTTGTGACACCTCCGTTTGCGCAGTGCTTCTCTCTGTTTTGCAACAACAATAAACGCCGCCACCAACACAATAACTTCGACCTCAGAGTTCATTTTTTACTTTTTTAATTTTAATTGAACTATCACAATTGGCGCCATTTACAAAAAACAGCTGATTCATGAGAGTGGCAAGTCACTTTTTAGGCTCTTGGTCACACTATTTTAATTGAGATCCACACATCCGAAATAATGAACAGTTTGCTTTCCGTAAAATTTCGCGGTGCTGGATACCAGCCTTAAACTCAATTTTTTTTATAACAGGATGTTGCTCCCGTATCTTTTAAGACCCTTCAATTTTTATTGAGTTTTTTAACCGTTCTTCTTAAGTAGGGCAAGTAGAGACTTCAAGGGCTAATCTATAAAATGATCCTCCTTGATATTTTTCACCCTTATAGCTTTATGATCCGGTTGAGGTTGATTCAATTAGTTTGTTCGTTTCCGTTTAAGCGGTGGATTTGGGTTAAACTGATTGGTCCTGTCCTGCGTTGGCTCTAATTGGATAGGCCTGGTTATAGTTGATGATATTGTGGCCGTATGTTATTTGCTTGCAGTTCCTGTATCATTTCCAAGGCATTTGGTCAGTCTGGTGGATGCAGTGAATTAATTCGGAAATATCGCCGTTGAGACCTGTCATGAAAATCCAGACCTCCAGATGACGAATTTTGCTGTTAACTTCCGTTTGTCGAAATATAACCGTTATTTTTTGTAAAAAAAAAATACAAAAATCTGTGCTTGTAACGGTAAAATGTCATTTGGGATGGTACTGAACGGAAATTAGCGGCGAAATATAACTGTTTTTTATACCCGGTAATCGAAGAGTATAGGGGTATATTAGATTTGTGGTGATAACAGATGTGTGTAACACTCAGAAGAAAGCGTGTTTGACCCCATAAAGTATATAGGTAAATGTTAAATACGTGGACAACCTCTCAGAAATTAATGAAAATTTTTTCCTGGATAGACCCCGATTTATCATGAATTTAGGTAAACAAATTTTGTGGCGGTCGCTTCTAGTTTTTTTTTTTAAATATTTAAAGTTTATAGTTTTTCACGCCAAAAATGGCTTGCCCGGGTTACTTCCTATGTTGTTGTTGTTGTTGATTTTTTGTGTGGTTTTTCATGTTTTTTGTTGTCCTTTTAGTTGTTGTTGTTGTTGTTTTGGATAATTGTTATTGTTTTGGGTATTTTTTGTGTGTTTTATGAGTTATTTTAACCAATAAATAAGAAAGCGATAGAAATGTGTTTGGTATGTATATATTTGTACTGCGAAGTTAGCTATTTTATAGCTAGTTTTAAGTTAAAGCTATATTTTATTTCACAAGTGTCTAAAATAGCTATAAAGTAGCTTTACTGGCCTATAACTAAACTAAAATAAACTAAACTAGCTACAAGTGATGACAAGAAAAAGGGTCGTCTCGACGCTGTGGCCATTGCAACGGTAATTGGTGGGTTTACTCCTCGGCTTCAGAATCCTGTGAAAGATATGAATGTATAAAAGTAGTTGTGCTGTATTATATAAATGAAAAAGTAGCGCCGCAGGCAGAAAATTAAAAAAAAAAATCGCGCGATTTTTTTATATATATAATACAGCACTACTACTTTTGTAGTTGCAAGTGATATAGCTCATTATTTACCTCTTCAAAATGAACATCATTATTCATGACGGACACCTTGCTTGGATCGTATAAATTACGATCTTATTGCATTGAGCGTTAAGAACTAAGAAAATTTGACCGAGCCTTTACATAACGAGAGAGAAAAAGGATAACCAACTTCTTGAAATTCTTTAAAGTCTTGATTTTAAGTTTTTTAACCTCCTATTAACCCTGGAGGTTTACATTACCTAATAGGACAGGAAAGTAAGCGAATGTTTGTGCCAATCGCAACAAACACAAACAGGCACAAATACAAAGCGGACCAATACAAATCTCTAATGATGTTATTAAGCTTCGTAAGCTTGCCCTTACGGAAGCAGCAGACACATTGAGGTAGTCTACCCGACCGATTCAATACAGTTGGTCCAATATCGAGCGACACTTTGATAGTAGGATGGTAGGCATCTTCAGGTATAGTGAGCGTGGGGACTCGACTTTACAACGCTATGATCTGATGCGTTACAAAGCACAGATCAAAGAGTCGATCCAAGGAGTTTTTGACATGATTAACATGAGAAAGAGACAGGTCAATCAAGCCGTCAACAACGTCATGGGCACTAGGCTATTAGATTCGTTTACCGAAGACCAAACAGTTCCTGGCAAGTTGAGGTCACCCATAACGCTCATATGATATTTATCTGATAGCGAGGAAGAAACAGCGGTTAAAGTGGACAAGTGCTGCTCGTAAATTGCGATATCCGAAGGAGGTGGAATATACGAGCAAGTTATGAAAACTGAGAAAGACGGAAGAATCGGTTTTACACACAGGAATTCACAGCTAATTGCGTAAGCCTCTAACATTCTGATATCTCACTAAAATAGACATCCAAATAGACAAGGTAATATTTATTAATAAGGTCTTTAAGTACGAAGTTTATGCAACGTTGAAATGTTGCTGTGGCGTACGAGTGTACTCGTAGTGACCATGTTCAGTTGTAAATGCCGCTGTATTGACTTAGGATCCATTTCGATTTGATGGAAGCTTTTTGCTAATTCAATTGTAGTAATGTATTAGCAATTTCCAAGCTTACCAAGTATGTCGTTCATATTGGGGATCGGGAATTTATCGTTTACAGTTATTTCGTTGAAATTTCGGTAATCGGCTACTATTCTAAATTTTTGTTTACCTGAAGCATCTTTCTTCTTAGGCACGATCCAGAAAGGACTGCCATATTCCTTTCGCGAATTATGCCTTGTTTTAAAATTTCGTTAAATTGTTTATTAACTTCTGTTTCGTGGTCGTTTGTATATTGGATTAGCATGTGAAGTTTTAATTTCTTGACGTAATCAGTTAATTTTAATTTTATTAAAGACAAATTCTTAGTGCTACAATATTACTACTATAAATTAGAGCACTAATTACTATGAAAAATTGGCAAATATATATGAAATTATAAAGATAGAATTAATAAAAAAATTAAAATCTTAGGAAAAGTAACATTAAACAGTAAGATAAGGAATTTTGAACTTTAAACATTGGAAGACTTTCATTTAGTTTAAGACTATGTCTATATATATATATATATTTTGTTATTATTCTATTTAATTTAATTTAGTATTTATTATTATTTTTTTCTTTTTTTATTTATTTTATTTATTTATTATTTATTTATTATTTATTTATTATTTATTTATTATTTATTTATTATTTATTTATTTATTATATTATTTATTATTTATTATTTATTTATTTATTATTATTAATATTTTTTTTTACATTATTTGAATTATTAGAATTGATTACGACGTTTATAGTGTGGTATAACAATACGTTTAAATTGGTGTCCGCCTTTCATGGTTTTAAATACGTTAGGAAGACTATTCCACAGTCGAACAGCATAAATATAAAATTATTTCTCTGCACATACTAACCGGGATCTCAAGCAAACTAGATTTTTTACTCTTGGGGAGGAATTAAATTAAATGTTATCCAATAAATACTCAGGCTTTTGTGTAACTATTATTTTATGTACAAAAAATTAATTTTTACATTAACCAAGGACGATAAATTTAAGCCGAATAGTTTGTTGGCATAGCCCGTAACGTGGTCCGTCCTTTTTAGGACATACACGTATCGAGACACACTATTGAAAGCAACTTTGAGCCTACGCTGACTAACAGCATCGCAGCTTTCAAAAATTTCAGTCCCTTAAAAACTATTGGTAATACTACTCCCTTAGCAATAATAATTTTTGTTTGCACAGGAATATAATTTTTGGTTATTGACAATTGTCTAAGTGTGCCGTAAATTTTGGCCACCACTTTGATAACCTGGTCATTCCACGACAGGGTCTTGTTAAAGGTTATGCCAAGATTTTCTGTCTTATTTACGAAATCAATTCCTACATTATCAATACTCAGCCTAGGAAAATTGTCGGTATTTAGGGTCTTCTTATAAATCACAAGACACTTAGACGGATTAATATATAAGCTATTATCACATGCCCATTTACTAACACGTAAGAGATCAATATAAATATTTATTTGACTAAGCTTGGTACTCACATAGAATTGTACATCATCAGCATACATGCGAACATTACAGTTAGACAGACAAGACGGTGGGATCATTAATATAAATAGTGAATAGGAGCGAACCTAATATTGATCCCTGCGGAACACCACGGGGCATTGTCAGCAGGTCTGATGTTTTGTTCGAGGAAACAACGGCTTGACTTCGTTGCTTTAAAAAAGAGGACATTAGTTTAATGGCAGTGGCACTAAAATTGTACATTCTACTTAGCTTGGTGAGTAGTATGTCGTGGTCTACCGTGTCAAAAGATTTACTAAAATCAAGTAACGTCAATAATGTTACCTCACTATTGTCCATTTTTAACCTAATATCATCGACTACTTTTACAATTGCCGTTGTGCAACTACGATTAGTCCTAAAGCCAGACTGATGATGGACGATAAGCTTATTGGCGTTTAGAAAGTTTTGAATTTGTATGGCAATTAGATGCTTGAAAATTTTAGAGAGGTATGACAATATGTACATATATATGTCAAAAGTCTACGATGGACTTAGCAAAAGGCAGAACTTTTGCAATTTTCCATTCATTAGGGAATGTAGAGGTGGTAATGGTAGTATTAAAAATATGCGTTATGTGGCCTATTATAAATGGTAATAGCAATTTGACAGTAGGATTTGATTTAATTTTTTGTATGGACTGTAGCAATTAACATTGATACACAGGAATAAAATGGAAACTATTTTGACAATTCTTAAAATACTCAGAACTCACATAGCAGTTACATACAGATACAGGGACATTTACATTAACAAATTTGTTATTTAAACAATTAACAATACTACTGTCAACATTACTATCATTTATCACACTTTGAACTTTCCCAATCCCCAATTTTTCAATATCTTTCCATTGTCTACTGTCGATTGCCCCCGTAAACCTACTAGTAAAACGAGAGGGAACGTTGTGAGCCGCGGCAAAGGCCGCGGCTCTACCCTATACCCGGTACTCTGTCAGTATATATGTACATACATACATATTTGAGCCTAGGATTTATGAAATTTATTATATGTTCTAAAAAGGGACGAAAATAATATTTAAATTAAAAAAATGCATTTTTTGGAATTTTTATACATGTTTCCATTTTTGTTTACATATGTATGCTTTGTATATCTGCGCCTACATTTCTACATGACATGTATAACTACATATTTGAGACGTTCAAGTGTTTGCAAGAGAGAGAGAGGGAATGAGTCAGCGCTTGGCAGGCGTTGCGTAGCCACTGAAATTTAATTTGTTTCTTCTGGCCATAATAATGATCCGATCTGATCCAGATTCGGTAATCTGGTAGATATGGTAATTTTTCGTGATTCTGTTTTTTTGGTTTTCATTTATCTTAAAAATTGTGGATTCCACAGATTTTCGCCTTTTGTGGGGGCGGAAAGGGGCGTGGCAAAATTTTGAAATACACTTGTGCTGGTTTGATATCACAGAAGTTTGGATAGAAAAATTGGTTGCTCTAGCTCTTATAGTCTCTGAGAACTAGGCGACGCAAAATACGAATGGGCAAAGCAGACAGGGCCGCGTGTGAGAGAGAGCGAGAGGGAACGATGACTTTCGAAATGGTTTTCTTCATTGTAGCTATAATAATGATCCGATCTGATCCAGATTCAACACTCTGATAGAAATGGTCATTTTCTATGATTCTGCGTATTTAGTTTTCTTGTATCTTTAAAATTGTGTATGCCACAGACTGTCGTCCTTTGTGGGGGCGGAAGGGGGCGGGGCGAAATTTTGAAATATACTTTGAGTAGTGTGATAACACAGAAGACTGAATAAAAAACTTGGTTACTCTAGCTTTAATAGTCTATGAGATATAGGCGCAAATAAAGACGGACGGACGGACAGACGGACGGACGGACGGACAGACAGACATGGCTATATCGACTCGGCTATTGATGCTGATCAAGAATATATATACGGAAACGGTCGGAAACGCTTCCTTCTGTGCGTTACACACAATCGTTATCCCCACAAATCTAATATACCCCTATACTCTTCGAGTACCGGGTATAATAGGTACGCTTGGCCCTATAAATCAAGTCTTTTACAGATCGTCTGTTTGTACAATATATGGTGTGTAGGTGATCAGTGTTATATCTCTCCCATTTCTTGTATGCCTTATGTCCTAATTTTATTGCACTTTGTATATCTGTGTTAAACCAAGATTTTATTGAAGGCTTTATAACTTTGGTTTTGATTGGTACATGTTTGATGAACAAAAAGTCAATGAAGTATTGCACATGATGGATTTAAGTGTCAACTGCAGGAAAGGAAAAAATGAGAACGAGATCAGAGTTGTAACAATCATCATATAAACTGGCAATGTCTATGTTATTGATATCCCGGTATTTAATGGTTTGTTTGCAATAATTTAGAGGCAGGTCATACGTCATAAATATGAAGTCGTGTTTTGAGTAAGCACGTACAGAAATTTGATCATAAATTAATACTAGTTCCCTCTTATTAACGAAAAACAAGTCAATTAAGGTATTAGTCGTTTTTGAGAAGTGTGACGGTACTGATGTGTTCACCGGTACTAAGCCGAGAGATTCCATACCATCCAGGTGTTTTTCAGTGAAATGGTTACTATTCATGTCACTTGTCAAAATAATATCACTATAATATAATATGTTAGGTTAGCTATTAAGTCATTTATGTCTGAGCGGTTTATGTTTTTATGAAGCGTGTAAATGCAGCCAATAAGCCAATATTATTTCTAGGGCTGCTCGTTGGGCTGCTTAAGAATAACTTTACCCCGTACTCGTTTGCTCAGAAATATTGCTACACCCCCAGCATGACTACGACGATTAGAACGAAACACTGGTTATTAGTTGTTTCAAAACTAATTAACATGTTTCTAAGTTCAGGTAAAAACCACGTTTCGGACACACATACCACATCTACTTGGGAATTAAGAATCAGATAACGATACTCTTCTATCTTATTTACTAAGCTCCGAGCATTTATGTGACAAATCTTGAGCCCAATTTTCTGCTTGCTTAGGACCCTAATCATTGCATGGCTGTTCGCTGTGGAGTTGAGGCTAGAGGCCATCAATATTGAAATTAGTTTTTCCATAGAGATACACACCACATGCATAAAAAGTTATGTAAAGATCACACTGAATATTAAAGGAAAAGACAAAGAGAACGAAATTCTTACAATTAAATATAATAAAGAAGGGCTGAGAGGAGGGGCGTACTAAATTAAGAGCGAAAAAGCTCATGCCCAACACCACTTGTTTCACTCTCGCTCTCGCGCAGATGTTGAAGCTTTTGTAACGTATGATAGGTATTAGAAAAACATCAATTTTCGTTCTCTACGTATTGGATATCTTTAAACTCTTTCAAAAGTTATGTGAGTCTACTTTTCTCTTCCGGAATCAAATAATCGAGGCGATAGCTATTTCCTGTAGAAATATCATTATTTATTGATTTCATCGGTGAATTTTTATACCCGGTACTCGAAGAGTATAAGGGTATAGTAGATTTGTGGGGATAACGGTTGTGTGTAACGCCCGGAAGGAAGCGTTTCCGACCCCATAAAGTATATATATTCTTGATCAGCATCAATAGCCGAGTCGATATAGCCATGTCTGTCTGTCCGTCTGTCCGTCCGTCTGTCCGTCCGTCTTCACTTGCGCCTATATCTCATAGACTATTAAAGCTAGAGTAACCAAGTTTTGTATTCGGTCTCCTGTGTGATCACACTACTCAAAGTGTATTTCAAAATTTCGTCCCGCCCCTTTCCGCCCCCACAAAGGACAAAAGCCTGTGGCATATACAATTTTGAAGATACGAGAAAACTAAAAACGCAGAATCATAGAGAATGACCATTTCTATCAGAGTGTTGAATCTGGATCAGATCAGATCATTATTATAGCTACAATGAAGAAAACCATTTCGAAAGTCATCATTCCCTCTCATCCGCTTTGCCCATTCGTATTTTGTGACGCCTAGTTCTCAGAGACTATAAAAGCTAGAGCAACCAAACTTTCTATCCAAGCTCCTGTGATACCAAACCTGCACAAGTGTATTTCAAAATTTTGCCACGCCCCTTTCCGCCCCCACAAAAGACGAAAATCTGTGGAATCCACAATTTTTAAGATAAATGAAAACCAAAAACCTAGAATCATGGGAAATTACCATATCTACAAGATTGCCGAATCTGGATCAGGTGGGATCAATATTATGGCCAGAAGAAACAAATTAAATTTCAGTGGCTACGCAACGCCTGCCAAGCGCTGACTCATGCCCGCTCCCTCTCTCTCTCTCTCTGTCCTAAACACTTGTACGTCTCAAATACATATGTAGATATACATGTCATGTAGAAATTTAGAAGCAGATGTAAAAATCATATGCAAACAAAATCGGAAACATGTATAATATTACAAAAATGTACTTCATTTTTTGAAATATTATTTTGTGCCCATTTTTTTAATTTCTCCCTTTTGCGAACATATAAGAAATTGCATAAATCGCAAGCTCATATACATATGTATGTACATATGTATATACTGACTGAGTACTGGGTATAAGGTAGAGCCGCGGCCTTTGCCGCGGCTCACAACGTTTCCCCTTGTTTTTTCTTCTAACAGAGCTTCGAAATTGTTGGACTTATTTGATCTAGTTCTTTATGAGGGAATATTCTGTTACTATTTGTTATAAACTCTCTTACATAATCAACTATGCCATTGTTTTCCATTAAAATTGTTCTGCCTAGAATGTCATAATATGGGGAAAATGTATGCAAATAAAATGTTTGTGTTTGCTGAAATAAACCATTGGGTAGGTTAGGTGAGGTTAAAGCGGTAGCTGTGGAGAGAAGCTCTGCCGAAAGTTTTGCTGATCGATATGGCCACATGAATCTAGAGGTTCTGCAGGTGATGGCTTCCTGCCATCGAGTGTTTGCGAGTTGCTCGAAAATTTCGTTTGAATGTCGCCTACACGTAGCCATTGGCATCGCTACCTGCTCCCTCTCCGATTGGAGAGGAATTGTAGTGCCCTGCCTATCCTCGTTCCCCTGGACTTCCCTGTGTCCGGGGACCCACATTAGGAAAAGTTTTAACTGCTCTGAGATCTTGTTTAGAGACCTGCTGCAGTCATTTACCGTCGTGGAGTTCGACGAAATAGAGCCTAGTGCCTTAATAGCTGCCTGGCAATCAGAGAAGACGCACACTTGGCGTCTGTTAATAGTTAATTTGGAGACAATAGAAATAGACTCTTTGATTGCTTCAACCTCCGCTTGGAACACACTACAGTGATTCTGGAGTGCTAATAGTGACTGAGTAAAGTAGTAACTGATGTTGAGCTCGTTACAGTAGACACTCCCCCCCCTGACTATGTATGGGGTCATTCCCCATTTGAATGTGATGGTTTTTCTTCAAGTATATAGGGCCACTGTGGCTTTCTTCGCCCTATCC
The DNA here is from genome assembly GCA_035041765.1 of Drosophila algonquin. Taxonomy (NCBI): domain Eukaryota; kingdom Metazoa; phylum Arthropoda; class Insecta; order Diptera; family Drosophilidae; genus Drosophila; species Drosophila algonquin. The sequence goes on along the minus strand of JAWNKY010001068.1, from coordinate 109,576 downwards.
CCTATGCTCAGTTTCCAGTCAAGCTTTCTGTCGAGGAAAAGGCCAAGATACTTGGCATTATTGCTTAAAAGTAGCGATTCCCCACCAAGCTTAGGTCGGAATTTTGTACTTCCTTGAGAAAAGCAACAGTTCCGTTTTAGACGGGTTAACGCCTAACCCGCTTTTGTCAGCCCATTTTGATATTTTGTTGAACGTATTTGTCATACACTCACACAGCGTCTGCAGAAATCTCCCAGAAAACGCTATGGCGACAACATCCGCATATGCCACTACACGGCAGCCACCACCCCCTAAATCTCGAAGCTATTTGTTCACCGCTAAGTCCCATAAGAGGGGCGAGAGGACACCGCCTTGCGATGTGGCCCTGCTCACAAGCCTAGTAGACGTTGACACCCCCAGGGACGCCTCAACGGTCCTGCATTGTAGCATCAGATCAATGAGGTTCACCGTATGGGAGTTAATCACGAGGTTCGTTAGTGCTCCCGTGATGGCAGTCGGGAGGATGTTATTAAAGGCACCTTCTATGTCTAAGAAGGCTACCAGAGGGAACTCTTTGCAGTTAAGAGACGATTTGATAATCGATGTGATCGTATGGAGGCCCATTTCTTTGGATCTTCCCTTCCGATAGGCGTGTTGAGAGTCAGAGGTTAGACTGGGCGGAATTTTCGCCATGATGTGTAGCCCCAGAAGTTGTTCCATCGTCTTCAGAAAGGAGGACGAGAGGCTTATGGGTCTAAAATCCTTGAGAAGAGCATGCGAGGGCTTGCCCGCCTTGGGTATGAACACAACTTTGGTATGAAGCCAGGTGTCAGGGATGTGTCCGTGGGAGAATACTCCCTTGTAGATACTTTTGACCCAGTTTATGACTCTTTGCCCTGCGTGTATCAGTTGGGCAGGAATAATGCCAGCCGACTTGTAGGGCTTAAAGCTCTTGATTGCCCAGAAAATGTTCTCTTGACTCAACAGGCTCCGGATACCTTAACCTGGGCCGAGAGATCTGGAAGCAACAGACGAAGGCGCAGTGTATTCCGGTCTGATTACGTTTCAGCCTAGAAAGTGGGTATTGAGTAGAAGAGCGACCGACTCTTCACTGGACGTAGTCCAAGGCTGGTCGGCTTTCTTCAGGTAGCCCAGGATGGGTTTTGTTTTCGGGAGAACTTTGCGCAAGCGCGAGGCTTCCGAGTTCCGAACTGTCGCGAAGAGGCTCGTTTGGCTCTCCTAAGTTCCTTATTATAGGTTGACAACGTTCCCAGCTTTTGCCATATTAAAGAGTTTCCGCGAGGCTAGTGTGAGGTCCAAGACCCCCTTGCGGTACTTGATGACAAAGGTGGAATCATCACCCCGATTTAAGATGACCATTTGGGTGATCAGTAGATAACTGAAGAGGTAGTCACCCCGTTCTTTGCTATTAGTGCTTTCCCACTGACAGTGGTGTGCGTTGGCATCGCATTCAACAATTAGGCCAGTGTCTGTGGCCTCACAGTCGGCGATGGGCTCACGGAGAAGCGCGTGAGGAGGGGGGTCAGATTGGTCATGACACATATATGTAGTTGGAGCAGATCCTCAGCGAACTCTCTCGTCCTTTGGGAGCAAAAATAAGTGTAACCCTCTTTTTGCGCGTGGTGTCAGCTACGTATAGCTTGAAGTTTTGGTTCCTTAGACCGGAGACCCTGTTTCCAAGGATCCAGGACTCTTGAATGAGGACTATATCTGCTCCACCCTTAGCTAGGTAGAGCAGAAGGGCAACCTTACAACGGTGGAGGTTTATCTGCAGGATTGTCAGTGACATTTCTTGGATTTGCCTACACCACTGTCTTCTCGAGATCGCTGTCCGGGGACTCTGATTCCTTTCCGACATCGATCAGCATGAGGTCCCTGGCTAGGTCGCTTCCATCCGAGTCATAGCCGCCTAGGATGTCGTCTGACACCATAGACATCGTGTCGGATTCTTTAGGGTTGGCAGTGGCTCCGCGGACTCCAGGTCTGGCTCGACCGTTGCTTGCTGGCTGCTTCCTTTGAAGTCGGACTTGAAGGGGGTCACGGTAACCTTTCGGTAACCGTAGCCCACCACCCCGCCCGTCTTCTCGAACAGCACTACCGACTTCTCGTCATTTGGCGCCTCTGGGCAGATGCCCCCACCACCGCCACCTACGACACCTACTGCAGGAGCTTGAGAATTTTATCAGGCTCTGCAGGTTTCGCCGATACCCAAACTCGGGCTCTTGGCATACTGGGGACATCCTTCCAGTATACGATCTCCAGCTTGGCTCCTGGATAGGCCTCGCCTAACGCCGCCACCGCCTTGATGTAGAGGGCCGTCGAGCGAGCATCGTAGCAGGCGATGGCTTTCACAGATGAAAGATGGCATGGCAGATGAAATGAAAGCGCGACTCTTCTCCTGATACTCCGAGACAGTAGCGCCTGCCGGGGTTGTTGAGGGTTCCTCGGTCCCTGGGCGATTGCCAGCCGGTAACCAGTTTGCCCTTGGGGCCCCCGATGTGGATTGGCCCGATTGGTTCTTTGGAACTCTCCTCGCAGCTCTAGCGGCCTTGAGACAGTGGACCGACTGAGTCTCTCCCTACGTCTTTCCTGTCACTGGTTTCCCAGGTACAGATTTAAAGGGATTGTCCTTTCCCACCGGCACTTTTGAGGAGTGCCGATTTCCTTTGAGGTATCAATTGATTTTAATGAATTTGGCATATTTGGATCCCCGAGTAGGCGGGAAACGGACAGTCACCGGAGGCATGGCCCCTCGGGAAGCCTACTTTAAACTGAAGGCCGGCAGGTATCCAGAGTCCGCATATTAGCGAACGAGCACCCCCTCGGCCATGCATCCGTCGGCATATGACAGTGTCACCTTGGATTGGGGTAATTTCACTGAGAATTTTCTTTTCTCCGCCTGACAACCATTTGTCAGCGTCCTGGCAGAGACATGACCGTGCCACGACCTGCTTCCAGTAGCCCTCGAGAGGAGAGTATAGTCGCACTTCCGCCGGTGTGCACAGTTCTGTGACGGTTTGCCCGTGAAAAATCTGTATTCTGTGACATGGGGTACCGCTGCCTTAGTTTCGGGCAGGCCCTAGCCTAGGCGACAGAGCCCCCGCCCAAGTGTACAGCTTTAGCGAGTCGAACCGTCATCCGTTGATCCCCCTGTAACACCCGCCGGCAGACGGCCCAACCATTGGGTAAGTTTACAACTTTATTTATTTTTTGTTCATGTGTACTTCTGACAACTATTTGCTTATCATGGTCTTGTAACTTTAAAAAGTTCCGATTCATTCCGTTATATGTTATTATTGAATATATTTTCCATGGTAGGTTTCTAGGCTAGAATTTGAAAAATGTTTCGCCTGATAAGATGTTTTTTCTTTGTCGGTACCGGTTTGTTTATGCTGAAATTGATCGTCGTGGTACTGACCGTTTTGTTTACAGTGAAATTGTTCGTCGCTGGATTGACCGCCCTGTTTATCGTATGATTGTTTATAATTTTGGTCTGTCTGGTAATCGTCATCTAATTCGTATTGTTGATGGATGATATTCGTTAATTTCCATGTACGCTGTCCGCTGCGGTCTTTAGAACGCTTATTGAGCATTCTTGGTTGTTGAGGGGGCTGGCTGTAGTCTCGGGTGTCGATCTGACGGTCTCGATTCAAGTCCTCTCTGAATTCTTCATACAATTGCCTGTTCCGGTCAAATTTAATCTGTCTCGGGTGGGCGTTTCGTTGGGGTTGGATTTGGGAAATGTTTATGTTATGAGTTTCATTCGGTGCTGAATATTTGAATAGATCAAAGGGTTCAATGTATTGTTGATTGTTGATGTATTGAATGAGTGTTTCTGTTATAATTAATGTTAGTATTTGTGTTAAGGCAATTAGCGCTTAGTTTTGGACGATTATCAACTTTCTGCGAAGTGGAGTCTTTGTAAAAACTTTCTTGTTGTGCGACTTGTCTTAATTTTTGAATGGTTGAAATGTCATGCCTTCTAAGGTCATGAACAATCTATCGAGGAGTTTACATTGGATTGTATTTTGTATAGTAGTTGCCATTGTTTGAGTATAGACTGTAGAATTATTCTGATCCTATTCTCGGACGTGACGGGAGCAGGTCACGTCAGTTGTAATACTACTGCCAAAACCCCCCTCTGTAGGAGGAGCCGCGCAGGTGCCGTTGTCGAGGCAGACTCGGACCTGGAGAGCGTGCTGTCCATCAGCAAAACAGAAAAGGACAGCCTTCTCGCTCGCCTGAACCAGGTACCAGCTCCCTGCGCAGGGAAGGGCCGAAGCGTTCGAGGGAGGGGATGAAGGCCAAAGCCCAATACAAGGTGGCCCTCAAGATAGTAGGCAGGCTCCAAGGCAAGGCGGATATTTCCCAGGAGGAGAAATACAAGCTAGCTTGGGCCGAGCTGAAGGTAGAGGAGGGCCGTAAGCACTACGCGCAGGTGCCTCAAATGAAGGCATCGACGAGCCAGCACGCCCACAAGGTGGAAGAGTTGCTGGCTACCAAAAGGCAGCGCTCGACCGACAGTGCCGTCATTCCGGCGAGCAAGCGGCAGCGTGGACCCAAGAGAGCGGAACCTCCACCCAAAAATCCTGAAATGTAAGGACGACCCGACGCTGAAGTGGCTGACGCAAACGGTCTGCCAACTGGAAGCGATGTGGGAGGGGGCCACGCTGGAGGTGGTGGACAGGAAGCTAATCCCGTCCATACCAAAGGCGAAGGTGCTCTTCCCCATCGCAATCCAAGGGGACCGTGCGCTGAAGCTCCTTCAGCTACAGAACCCTGAGATACCGACCGCTGACGGGAAGGTATTGCATGCTGGTAGCCCATTACACAACGAGGGGGGCCAATGTGGGGAAGCCCTGACATTAAGACCGAGGTGAGTCACTCTTAGACTTTATATTAACACATAACATAGATGTAGCAAACGTGGGAGAGGAATACACTTACGTGGGTCCCACCTCATCAAACGTGCTAGATCTAACTCTCGTAACGGGAAAGAGTACCAACATATCTGGATGGAAGGTCCTTGAAAGACCTTCCTTCTCAGACCACAGGTAAATTCAATTCAAGTGCGAATTAGAATACACTCCGAAAGTGAAAGTGTATAGAAACCCCGGAACACAAACTGGGAGAAGTTTAGAAGGACAGTCACTTCGAAACTCGCGAGCCCGGGCTCAGTGAAATCCGCGGAGGCTATAGAGAAAGTGCCTAGAGACCGTATCTACGGAACTGCTAGAGGCATATCACACAGCATGCCCACCCTCTAGAAGAAGAAAGAAGTCCAAGCCACTCTGGTGGAATCGAGACCTCTCTCTACAAAGAAATAACGCATGGAATTTTTCAAGCTCGCTAAACTAGTGTAATGCTCCTATTTTACGCTGAGGTAAGCTCAGTTTTCCCAGGATCCTACTACAAGAAATTTGTAGATTGCAGGAACTAGAACTAACTAGACGAGAGACAAGAGTGGACGAGAATGAGGCGTAATTGTGCCAGTAAGATTCGGACTGAGAGGATAATAGGATAATGAGGATAATGAAGGACACGAGGCGTGGTCACACTCGTTGGGTCGAGAAGGATAAGGCATACGAGGTGTTGTCACACTTGTGGGACCTAACAGAAGATCAAGAGAAGAAGACTGCAAATTAATCTATAAATTCCCGCCCGACAAATAGACTTACTCAGTGGGTTCTCTTTAAATTAGTTGACACTTTATTGAATCTCGGTATGTTCATTAGCTTAAGGGTACGACGGGTAGTGTAGGATAATTAAATGTAGGTTGCTGCGCGGAGCAACGTCTATCTCGCGGCCGGGTTCCCGAGTAAGTGTCTTGCACTTCTTTCGCTTGAACGCTCGACACCTAGAATCCGCGGATCAAGCTTGCTAGCTTAACACTATGGGTGGGGGAATATGTGCTGACGCTGCATCGATGGTCAATTGGGAGGCGTGTAGGAGGGATAGTCACGTGGCCGAAAGGCGCGCATGTGGCGGAAGAGTAGTGGGTTGTTTGAACAGTATTCGTGTATTGTATTGTAAAGAAGACATGTCTTATATTTATACAAATACAATTCTTAACTTATGATGGCTTATATAAATTATCCATTGCCGGTGCGGCGTGGCGAACTGTAACGTCCACTTGTGGTTCGTTATATCTCGGAACGTTTGGAAGAACGCATTAACGTTCTGGCCTGGCGGAACGAGTATATCCACCGCCATGAGGTGGATCCGGGTGACCCGCATGCCCCACGGCGTGACCGTATGGTAGAACGTCTCCGTTTCGGACGGCGGGCGAAGGGTTCCTCCTCCTCGCTTTCCTCGTCGTCATCGTGCGTGCGAGTGTACTCCGGGCCCTAGCGTTCCGGGCTCTTTTTGTGCCTGTAACAGTCTCGGCGGTCAAGATAACGGAAATCCCGTTCAGACATCGGCTCGAATGATGGGGGTTCCGGGCTCGGGGAGTAGGAGGTTCGAGGGTCACGACGTCGGAATAGCGGTGGCGACCACAGGTTTTCGCTATGAAATCTGGATTGTCGTCGCGAGAACAGCGGGGGACTTTCCCGAGGGCCTTCGGAGTCCTCTCCGGCCGGGAAGTCTTCGTCCGATTCCTCGTTGGGTTCGGTAGCATCATCGTAGATTGGTCGTTCTTTGCGGGCGTCCCGCCTTATACGGGCGTATGCGTCTCCGTCGGAGACCGGGACGTTTTCTGGCTCTTCGTCGAGGAGAGAAGTGCTGGCGGTAGACCACGATGGTTCGCAGTTGGGTTCTGGGATGTAAGGGGGCGGACGATGGTCCCCGCTCTTGGCCTGCGGCGGCGCTTTGGTTCTCCTGAACGCGTGTGCCCCAGACTCTGGATCTTCAGAGTCGGTGGAGTCATCGATATATATGATTTCGGTTGCCTCTGCGGGTATTGAGCCTTCTTGGTGATCCATGGTGGCTTGGGCATTTTGGGCATACGATTAAAAAAATAAGTCTTAACTCTAATATTAAGTGTTGCTTACAAATTGTGGGTGTTGAGGGGAGCGTTGCTAGCTTTCCTTTGAAGAACAATTCGGATATGACTTAAGTTTTATAGGGGTTCGCTGCCTTAGGTCGGCGCACTTACAAAAAAAAATACAGTGTCAGCAAGTGTGGGTTACGTAAACTTATGCATAAGTGTATGAAGGAAAAGAATTTAATAAAAAATATATTGTGGGTACGTGTGGCTTGAGTTCTCCGAATTTTAGGGGGGCCGACGGTGGCATACATGGGGGTCTTACCGCTGGTCGTTGTCGATACTTCGGACGAGCGGGCGTCAGCAGGAAGGTGGGGCGACACGGCCTTTACGTCTTGGGACGCATTTTGTTCGCCTTGCATTTTAAGTCGGCGGTATAATATCCATATAATGGAGCAGAGAGGTAATGCAACGGCGAGCGTGAGGAGGTAGGAGGCGGTACTTTTTACCGTCAGCATTTCGTTTAAGTTGTCGATCTGATTGAGATTTTACATGCTTAGTTCGCGTAGAGACGGTAGACTAAGTTTTTCTTTGTGGGCCGTTATATTGACTTGCGTCATTGCGGACACCACTACCTTCCTCTTAAAGTCGCCGAGATGGTTAATGTACCAGGTCCCGTTAAGAGAGACCCGGTGGGAATACGTCACTAAGCACGATCCCGAAATCTTTTGACTGGCCCCGGCATCATCAACAACGGTCATGTTCGCGTCGTTGATGATGAGATTGCCGTGGTCGACGATGGTTATGGGGTCTGAGTGTCCCGGTAGGGTATCACAATGTTCGATGGACCCGGCTACCATTTGTTGGTCGAGTGTGCTTCCGCTTCGTTCCCTGCAGAACGTAGCCCCGACGATTGTCTCGCAGGCCCCGATGTTGAGGGTCAGGGACCCGCAGTCCGCTACTATGTCTCCCTGACTGAAATCTAATATTCTGTTGTGGCGTTGAACCGGGAATATGAGCAACTTCCTACAATTTAATTTGGGTTGAGGGAATTTTATAAGAAAGTGGAGTAGGTCAAGAGTTTGGAAGGCGCTAATGTTGGAGACCTCTAAAAGCTCCACCAAGGTTATGTTAACTAATTGTTGCTCATTGCATTCGTTTATATCGGCGCCATCTAAGAGGGCCGAACTGATCATGTTTATTTTGGCTAAAGTTAGCCCAAGGATAAGGTATTCTAGGTCCGTTATGATTATTCTATTTTTGGCGAGGATTGTTTCTACTATCTGGGTTTTCTCGGCCTCGTCCGACTTATGGATCGTGTTGAAAAAGTGCGTCAGTTCGTTAAGTCGGCTTTGCATTTTGGAGTTAATCTCCATTTGACGGTGTTCGGATTCTATCAGTTGCCCCTGTTTGAATCATTGAAGTCGGGCGTTCCCGCTACTACTTTCAACGCTGTTCCGAGCAGGTTTGGGCTGCTGGCTTCCCTACGGTGGATTTTTAGCATAGCTATTAAATTTCGGACATGGTCCAGGTCGGTTGCTAATACCTGGGCCATGCGGGTGTCTGCGAACATCTCGGCAGCGCGCTCCTTCTGGTCGACGTAGACCTCTTAAGAAGTGACGTTGGTGGTGTGGTGGAGGTATCCTGGCTTCTCCCAGATCACGGCGTCTCCGTCCCCTATCAGGATATAGTCGGCGTTAGTGTAGTCATTTACTTTCACTGTGGCCTGTGCAGCGGTGACTAGGGCGAGTAGAACCAGCAGGGGTGGCATGGTGTGGAGGAATTATTGTTGACGGCAGCAGATATAGCGACTCTTGGAGGTGATTGTTTTGCACTCAATTGCCTTGGTTATTATTGGCTTTTAATTTTAATTTTGGATTTCCGGTTGGTTAAGTTTAAGTTGTAGTGGTGGTGTACTGACCGAAGAAGGCCAGGGCATCGATTGATATAGGTGTCGATCACCGACTGAACTCCGTATTATGTCGTCGTGGCGTCTGCGTCGTCGGCCGGATCATCGAGCTAGGGGTCGTGGAACTCCTTCAGGTCGTTGATATTGGCGACCTTTTGCTTCCGGCGGCCTGAGTGTAATTGTACGATATTTGGTGACGGAAAACTTTTGACCCGATATGGGGCCAGCTTGGCTGCAATACTCTCGGCTGCATTTGAGAGGTGGTGCTGCCGTACGAAGACTAACGAGCCGATCGTAGGGCGCCATTGTCTGCGACGGAGATGGTGGTTTCCCGTTTGCTCTTGGCTCGTCCTTTAGATGTTACTTCGAACGATGGAAAACACCTCCTTCAATCTTGACGCTTTGTCGGTAGCCGTCTCCTGGGTGTTCCCTGTTCCTGGAGTGACTTCGTCGTATAGAGCGTCGGGCAGCCTAGGCTCTCTTCTATGAAGAAGGAACGCAGGGCTGAATCCTGTGGTCTCGGTGACGTTAAAGTTTACGGCCAACGACATTTCGGTAAAAGTCCCACGTGTTCTGGTGGTCGTCGATAAATTGGGCGATCATTGTCTTCACAGTTCTGTTCGCCCTTTCCGTGGGATTTTCCTGTGGGCAATATGGAGCAATGTGTTGCAGTTTGACACCTGCGATTTGGAGGAACGTTCGGAACGAGCGACTGGTGAACTGGGTGCCATTATCGCAGACGAAACATTTCGGTACCCCGAAACTGCTGAGGATCCGTTCGCGGAACGCTCTTTCGAGGTTAGCCGTGGTTGCCTTCTTGAGGGGTATTCGTTCGATCCACTTGGAAAAGGTGTCGAAAAATACTAGTAGCATCGTATTCCCTCGTTTGGACGGTGGCAGTGGTCCGACCAAATCTGCACAAAAGGTAACAAACGGCTGGCTGGGTAGAACCCAGGCCAATAATACCGTTGGGAAACCCTGGCAATGGTCTGCCGTATGCCGAGGTTGCCAGCTGTTGGTTGATCTTGGCATTCGTGGAGTACCCTCGTCCGACGATCTTTCGGAACGCAGAGCTTCCAAGACTCCGTTCCGTCGGGTCCGCGGCCGAGACTTCGGTAAAGTTGACCGTTCTCGTAGGTGTAGTCCGGGTATTTTTCGGGCTCGTCGTGGACTTGTTGTATCCTTCGTTTAAGCCAGGGACAACTGTCGGGTTCCTCCTCAACACGTGCGAGTGTTTCCAAGGGCTGCCTGGATAATGCGTCCGCTACTACGTTCTGTTTCCCGGCTCGTCGGGAACGTCGTATTGATATTGTTGTAGCTCGAGTGCCCAACGTGCCACTCTACCGTATGGGCTTTGCAGGGTGTTCAACCATTTCAGTGCGAGGTGGTCAGTCACCACGTCAAAGCGGCAGCCCTCTAGATAGTTTTCTTTCCTAGTTTTCGTATTGCCTATATAACGGCTAGGCATTCTTTGTCAGTGGCGGAGTAGTTTTCTTCCGCCTTGTTAAGTCGTCGGCTGACGTACGCGATGACTCGCTCTTTCCCTTCAATCTCCTGAGTGAGGACTGCGCCCACGCCTACGTTACTGGCATCCGTTTGTAAGCAGACGTTGACGTTGACGTTGAAATCTGGGCAGGCGAGTACGGGGAGGGTAGTAAGTAACTCTTTTAGCTTTTCGAAGGCGTCTTGTTGATCCTGTTCTCATGTCCATGTTTGTCCCTTCATTAGCAATTGTGACATTGGTTGGACCACTGTGGCGAAATTGGGAACAAACCTGCGGTACCATGACGCCATCTCTATGCATTGTCGGAGTTCCTTCAAGTTGGTGGGTGGTCTCAAGTCTCTTACGGCAGCTACCTTGTCGGGGTCGGTATGGATACCTTCCTCGCTGATTATGTGTCCCAAATATTTTATGCGTCGTTGGAAGAAGGTACACTTTTCTGCGTTGATTCGTAGGTTTGCCTTGAGAAGTCGAGAGAAGACCTCTTTTACGTTGTTTAGATGTTCCTTGTAATCTTTTCCGATGATGAAAATATCGTCTTAGTACGCGAATGCATAAGGTTCCATATCGGCGCTGATGACCGTGTCTAACGTCCGTTGAAACGTTGCCGATGCGGAGTGTAATCCGAAGGGCATTACCTTCCATTGGTAAAGACCTCTTCCTGGCACCGTGAAAGCGGTAGCTTCCCTACTATCGACGGCCATAGGTACCAATACCCAATACCCATTTTTCAGATAAAACGCGCATTCTTCAGGCGTTTTACGATATAATTGATCCTTGGTAACGGATAGGCGTCCGGGATGGAACGTTCGTTGAGCTGGCGATAGTCTACGCACATATGCCATTTGTCGTTCTTCTTGCGCACGAGAACAATAGGTGCGCTGTGAGGGCTTCGGGAAGGTTCGATGAGTCTTTCGGCTATTAATTGGTCGACTTGCTCGTCGATAATTCGCCTCATTGCGGCGTTCTTGGGGTAATACCTTTGTTTTATTGGTCGGTTGTCCCGCATGACGATGGTAAGCTCCGTTAGGTCTGTTGTACCTCGAAGATTTTCGAACTTTGGTAGTTCCTCGTCCAGGAATTCATGGATCTGCGTCGCAAGTTCGGGTGGCCAGGGATCGTTGGTTCGTTCCGGCTCGTCCTCAAGTTGTTCGTCCGTCTCTAAGCTGAAAGCTCGACTCGGATCCTCCGGGAGGATAGTCGTGTCAAACGCGCTCGGTGGTTCCGTCTCCCGAGGGTATTCCCTTATGTTGGCGACGACTGGAGCGGTATTGGTTAGGGTAAGGGTACTGGCGGGGGTTTGGTTGGCTACTTGGGAGGAGTCGTATTCCGCATGGTGCCAGACCGTATGTGTCTCGGTGACACCGGTGGCGTTGGACCAATGGCTCCTTCGAGTGATGAACGTGTGGGACGTGGTCCTAGGCGTAGCTGGAGGGTTCACGAGGGTTTCGTATGTGGGAAATCCCGGGAAGTACTCCCTGAAATTGGCGGCGATCGGTCTGGCATTGACAATTGGTACTTCCGGGCCCCGGTTGGAATCTCTGAAGACTCTCTCTCTGGTTGGAACGCTAGTTCAGGAGTAATTCGTATTGAGGAAAAAGCGTGATTGCTAGTGGTGGCCCCGGTGTCTACGTCGATCACCCGTCTTGGCGCTTGGTCGTTAGGCGAAGACCTTGGTTGTAGAGGGACGATTGCCTGTGGGGAGGCTGCTCTGGTTTCCTCGTCCTGTATGGGGATCACCGCGCCGTGGGCTTCGGTTGATCTCTTTTCATTCTGCGTTGCTACGTGGTGTGTCACTACGAGCTGGTGTCACCTGTCGTTGGCCTGGGAATCGTGTGTTCCGTCGCGGCCCTAAGGTTTGTGTTTCCCGTATTTGGGAAATCGTGTTTTGTGTTGGTTGTTTGGACGTTGTTTCCGTTGTAGTTTTCCTTGGATTAGAGTTTCTCTGGCCTGTCCTGGATCTCCGGTTTTTCGGTCCTGTGGAGTGCACTTGGCTGGCAGTGACCACGGGAAGGTTTGCCATGGGGCAACGGCCTCGGAGTTGTATGAGAGTGGTGCCGCATTTGATCGTTGTTTCGATCGCGCATAGGAAATCCATGCCCACAATGACTTGATCCAACATATTGGGTAAGACTAGGAGAGGTATCTGGACTTCTCGTCAGCCTAACTGGATGTAAGCCAGGAGGATTTGCGTGATCTCGCGCACCGAGCCGTCGGCCAGTCGGATCTGCACGCATGCCTCCCGAAGATTGGTGTTATTGTCAAGTTGTCGGGCGAGGTATGCACTGACGAAGCTCCGGGAAGCCCCGGTGTCAATAGTGGCCTCCGCGTCTTGTCCTCCTATGGTCACTCTCGCCACTATCCGGCCATCGTGTTTGTGTAGGGTGTTAGCTAGTTCTGGGTCTGGGGGAGCGTCGTTCCCGACTGTTCCCGTGTCAGTCGGGGACGCGTGTCATTTACCGACGTGTCCCGGCGACAACAATCGATCGTCCGTACACCGGGCTTACCAAATTCCCAGCAGAACAGAATTAAGGGGTAGGTGCAGTTCGGAGAAGCGTGGCCAGCTTCGCCACAGCGACGGCATGCGCAGATTCACGATGGGGGTGGTTACCATGCGATGCGCGACTTCTTGAGCCGGAACGTTATTGTCTTCGTTGTTGTATTCGGTTCGTGGATTGTCTTCTTGCTGATTCGGTTGAGTCCCACGGGGGCCTCCGGAATGGTGTCCGGTTGGACTCGCCTTCCTTGGGTGCCTGATTCTTCGTCGGTCTAGTGTATCTCGGCATGTTCCGCGGGGCGAGGGGAATTACCGGTGCATTCCGTTCCTGGATGCTCTCGAACTCCGTGGTCAATGCCGTGAGTTGCGTCAGACTTCGTAGTTCGTGTCTCCGCACATACAGCTGGTACGCCGGTCCTGTATCCTGTAGAGTTCCTTGGTGGTGTCGTACCCAGCGTGGTGCATGAGTAAACGGAGCTCGATGACGTAGTCTTTGAAAGATTCGCCGACCGCTTGCTTGCGGTCTCGGATCTGGTCCTCCAATTGCTCGAAACACCGCGGTGGCAAGAAGAAAGCCCAGAATTCCTGATGGAAATCACCCCATGTGGCGCCTTGCAGCCGGCTGGTCCGGAACCAGCGACTGGCTCTGTCGGTGAGAATTTCTGCCATGGCACGAGGTAAATTGTTCATGTCTACCCCGTATGAAAGCGCGCGCTCTTCGAGAAGGTCGATGAATGACAGAGAATCGTCCTGTCCGTCTAACTGGATCCCCTACTTCCGTATGCGTTCCGCCATTTGGGCGGCGTGGCTACATTGGTATCCCCCTGCGGGGTCGCTTCCCGCCTGGGGTCTCTCGTTCGTAGGTCGGATTCTCCTCGCGGCCGGAGTACGTTGTTCTGGAGTCGGAGGTCTTTGTGGCTCGGCCACTGTCCCGACGCTGAAGGGAACGCCGGTTTGGTTTTCTGGGTTTTCGGGGACTTTTAACCAGAGCTTGGGTTCCTCCGTACTTCCTTCCGCCTGGGTGGAAGTACTGGGTTGAGGTGACTTGGCACGCGTTGGGGACTTGGCATATTGTCGTTCGAGCTCGGCCAGTCGAACCCAGGCTTCTTTTTCGAGGGTCCCCTCAAACAATGCGATGAAGCTTCTCCGCATGTCTTCTACAGTGCCATCACTGCTGAACCCGAATTCGACCGCGAACCTTTCTAACTCTTCTCGTCGGCGCTTGTGGATGCAGCCGGTGCCTACCCCTGGATTAGAGACAAACTCCCCAGAGTAGTAATCACCTGAAGTTTTCTCAGAGTTGGGGTCCATGGTAGTGTGTGTTTTTTTTTTCCTTTGGAGTCACTCTCGTATTGTGAAAGGGATCGGCCCTTGGGCGAACCGACACTCCGTGTGTATCTATGTCGTAAACGTGACCCGCACCGTTGGAGTTGTGGGGTTTTCGTTGAGGTTTTGCGCGGCGCAGTACGGTCGTACCTTTGTCGCGGTCAGAGTTTGAAATTGCGGGAATGCGAGGATCGTGAGATAGATCTGTCCCGCCTATGCCTTGGATTTTAGTGGCCGTGGGTTTTTAATCCACACCCATGGCTAAAGTTTCCTAAAGGTCCCTGCTCGGGCGCCACTTGTAATGCTCCTATTTCAGGCTGAGGTAAGCTCAGTCTTCCCAGGATCCTACTACAAGAAATTTGTAGATTGCAGGAACCTCTATTGGAAACGGGGTCGGCCCTAACTAGACGAGAAACAAGGGTGGACGAGAATGAGGCGTAATTGTGCCAGTAAGATTCGGACTGAGAGGATAATAGGATAATGAGGATAATGAAGGACACGAGGCGAAGTTACACTCGTAGGGTCGAGGAGGATAAGGGACACGAGGCGTTGTCACACTCGTGGGACCTAACAGAAGATCAAGAGAAGAAGACTGCAAATTAATCTATAAATTCCCGCCCGACAAATAGACTTACTCAGTGGGATCTCTTTAAATTAGTTGACACTTTATTGAATTTCAGTATGTTCATTAGCTTAAGCGTACGACGTATAGTGTAGGATAATTAAGTGTAAGTTGCTGCGCGGAGCAACGTCTATCTCGCGGCCGGGTAAGGAACTCTACTCGGGTCAGGCTCAACTCTACGAAGGTCATAGCTACAAACACAAAGACGATCACTTTATATTAGACTCACTCATAACAGATGTCCAACGGCGGAAGATCGATCTTCCGACGGTGAAAGCTGAAAATTGAGAGATTATTTGCGGAGCCTGCGTAATTTAAAACCTATCTGAACACTCCTCGAGTTAGATCCATTACTCGTTCAGAGCTTCCTCACTTCATCCTTTAACACTAAATGTGTTCCTCAACAGCGAGAAGAGCAAACCTAACTATTCAATGTCTTATTTAATTAATTTCGAAGAGAGCAAATTTCTTTCGCTAATATGGATCCAGTAGTAGGGGCTGGCGAAAATCCTCTAGCTGAACCCTCCACGAGGGTGCCGGCTGGGCAATGGGCACTGCATTATCCCGGACAAGGGTAATGCATTGTCGCTTGCTCCGTCCGAAGCAATGCAGTGTCTAGCTAAGGCAATGGCCCAGCGTCTTCTCGACCTCGAGTCGGGGAAGCGGGGTCAGGGCCATGGCTAGAGGTGCCTGGCGGGTAGGCCTAAAACGCTAGGGGGTGGTCCCCCTGAATAACATCAACCACGTATCGACCTTCGGGCCGAACATGGAGGAGGACAAAGGTCAAGCTCGGGTTGGGATGTCAACCCAAACGTCGGTGGGAAGCGTGGCTACTACTGCCACAACCCCCCGCTGTAGGATGAGCCGCGCAGGTGCCGTTGTCGAGGCAGACTCGGACCTGGAGAGCGTGCTGTCCATCAGCAAAACAGAAAAGGACAGCCTTCTTCGCTCGCCTGAACCAGGTACCAGCTCCCTGCGCAGGGAAGGGCCGAAGCGTTCGAGGGAGGGGATGAAGGCCAAAGCCCAATACAAGGCGGCCCTCAAGATTGTAGGCAGGCTCCAAGGCAAGGCGGATATTTCCCAGGAGGAGAAATACAAGCTAGCTTGGGCCGAGCTGAAGGTAGAGGAGGGCCGTAAGCACTACGCGCAGGTGCCTCAAATGAAGGCATCGACGAGCCAGCATGCCCACAAGGTGGAAGAGTTGCTTGCTACCAAACGGCAGCTCTCGACCGACAGTGCCGTCACTCCAGCCAGCAAGCGGCAACGTGGGCCCAAGAGAGCGGAACCTCCTCCTAGATTGGCAAAGCAGCGGTCGAGAGAGAAGATCAGTAATGTGTCCAAGAGACACCTGATCGTAGCTCTCATTGATAGACGTGATGAGAATGGGAGAATGACAGCGGCGCAGTGGAAATTGGTTCACGCGCGGCTAGTAAACTCCCTATTTACACGAATGAAAGAGAACCCAACAGCTCCCATGCCCACTTTTATGGTGCTGGGTGGCTGAATGGGGTCAAAATTCTGAAGTTTAATGATGACCCGACGCTGAAGTGGCTGACGCAAACGGTCTACCAACTGGAAGCGATGTGGGAGGGGGCCAAGCTGGAGGTGGTGGACAGGGAGCTAATCCCGTCCATACCAAAGTCGAAGGTGCTCTTCCCCATCGCAATCCAAGGGGACCGTGCGCTGAAGCTCCTTCAGCGACAGGACCCCGAGATACCGACCGCTGACTGGAAGGTATTGCATGCTGGTAGCCCATTACCCAACGAGGGGGCCAGCATGTGATCCTCCAGATCAACAAAGCAGCGGAGGATCAACTTTACCCCAAGTACGGGAAAATGGCGTGGGGTATGAGGAGCGTATACCTGCGCCTCAAAAAGCGTCAGCCCAGCGATAAGGACGCACACACCCTGCTGGCAGGCGAAGTGGAGAAGGACCTCGGTCTGGATACCATCGAAGAGGCAGCCCAGGGTATGGCGTTGGACGACACGCTCGAAGAAGAGGACGGTGACCTGACCGTAGTAGTCAACCCGTCGTATGCAGGGGAGCCAGCTGCTCATGAAACTGAGTGTGCTGCAGCTCAACTTGCATAAGAGCAAGACAGCATCAGCGGAGCTCCACACTGCTCATGGAGAAACTTCTGCTCCAGCATTGAGAAAGTGCCTGAAACGGCTACGCTGAGGAAGCTGCTGTCAAAGCAACCCACAGTACAAAGGCAACTCAAACTAGACAACGGACAGTGGTCGGAGGGCAGCAAAGAAGCCCTAACGGCACTAATGGAGGCCCACTTCCCAGGATGCACCGAGGTCACCGATGCCGAAACGCATCAGGACCTAGCAACTGAGGAACAAACACCCCCAACAGATCTGATAACCCCAAAGAAAATCCAATGGGCTATAGATTCCTTCACGGGCATAAAGGCACCTGGACTGGACAGAATATTCCCAGCCATGCGGCAAGTGACCAAAGAGGTGATCACCCCATGGCTTCTCGCGATATACGCAGCATGCCTAAGAACAGGCTATATACCGATCCAATGGAGAACCTCTAGAGTTGTCTTCCTCCCAAAAGCAGGAAAGTGCAGCCATGTGAGTTCCAAGGATTACAGACCGATAAGCCTAACCTCTTTCTTACTGAAGACATTAGAAAAGCTGCTGGATCTACATATCAGAACCGAAGTAAGCGGACTGATGTCAACCAACCAACACGCCTACACCAAGGGAAAATCGGTGGAAACAGCACTGCACTCGCTAGTAGCTACCGTCGAGAAAGCCCTCAACACTAAGAAATATGCACTTGGAGTATTCGTAGACATATCCGGAGCATTCAATAACGTCGCTATAGAAGCAATAATGGACTGCCTAGAAGCTACCAGCACCCACCCGTCAATCAATATCTGGATAAAAAACCTTCTAGGTTGTAGACGGGTGCAATCAGAGTGGGGCACCGCCTCCATGGTCAGAGGTGCACACAGGGGCACACCCCAGGGTGGAGTCATGTCACCCCTGCTATGGAAACTGGTGGTCGACAACCTCATCAAGAGATTCGAAAGGAAAGCACCAAAAATAACAGCTTATGCAGACGACATAAGTATACTTATCACGGGTGTATGTCCATCGACTCTCAGCTCCATAATGCAACGAACACTCAGGGAGATATGTGAGTGGGCAGATGTAGGACTCAGTATCAACGCGGACAAAACAGACCTCATCCTCTTCACCAAGAGATACAAGGTACCAACATGGGTCCCCCGAAAGTCAAACAAGGCTAACCCCTAAAGCACAGGTCAAATATCTCGGCACAGTACTGGACAGCAAGCTGGCATGGAGACCCAATGTAGTAGAGCGGGTGAAAAAGGTCACCAATGCACTATATGCATCCAAGAAGATGCTTAGTAGCACATGGGGTCTGTCGCCCGCTCTGATGCATTGGATCTACATCTCGGTAGTGCGACCAACTCTGCTGTATGGAGTCCTAGTGTGGTGGAAAGCCACTGAAAAGAAGACGTATCACAAGCTAATGGAACGAACCCAGCGGCAGGCTTTGCTCTGTATAACAGGAGCGCTGAGGTCAACGCCAACCAAAGCACTCGAAACAATACTCGGAATCGACCCCCTCGACATCTACGCTAGGCTGACTGCAAGCAAGGCAGCACAGCGCTTGATTGCGTCTGGGAACATGTCTCCTCAAAGATTGGGGCATAGTTCAATTGGAATGGACATGATCAGTTCAACCGACTACATGATCCCCCAAACGTGCCTTGAAGTAAAAACAAACCTCCTCATGGGACCCGAAGACTGGAAAGCGGGACGGGACCAGACTCAACACCTCAACATATACACCGACGCTCAGCTCACAGAGCGACCACACAATACGGTTAACATATTCGTTGACAGCCAAGCAGCGATAAAATCCATGCAGTCGTCCGCGGTCAGTTCTAGAAGTGTCCTGGCAAGCAGGGAGGTACTAGAATCACTAAGCACGACTAAGTCAGAGCAGATCTATTGGGTTCCCAGTTACCAGGGCATCGATGGAAACGAAGAGGCGGACGTTCTGGCTAAGGAAGGCATCTGGCAAACGATATGACAGAAAGCGTGCCGGTCTCCCTAAGGACGCTACAAAGCGACCTGGAGAAGCAGGCCAAAATGAGGACAGATAGCAGGTGGAAGAACACCACCACCTGCAGAATCTCGAAAATCATGTGCAAGAAACGCAATAATAATCTCAGCCACTATCTGCTGCATCTTCCACGGAAGGATTGCAGACTGTTAGTGGGCATACTAACAGGCCACTGCCTGGCTGCGTCGCATGCAACCAGGCTGAACATCACCAACAGTGACAACTGCAGGAAATGCAATGAGCCCGGGGCTGTCGAAACCCTGGAGCATCTCATCTGCCAGTGTCCGGCTCTCTTAAGGGCAAGGAGAATGTACCTGGGCGCACCGATGCTGGTATCACTGGAGGATGCCTCCAAGAGGTCGCCAGGGAAACTGCTTGCCTTTGCTAAAAACACCTCGATTCTGGGGGACTTCGGAACCTCAGAAGCACCTTCGTAAGGTCCATACAAAGATCCGGATTACCAAGGGCCTTTTTGGCCTATGAGTGGCCCCGTTGAGGGCCGTCCGGGATAACCTAACCTAACCTAATAATTCCAGCATGGCGTTCGAATTGTAAGGTAATGTTTATAGTTAGCAATAGTGAGCAATCATAGTAAGCCTTTTTTAACCATAGTAAACCTAGTAATCATAGTAATCCTAGTAATTCTTTTAATCATGGTAATCCATTTTAATCATAGTAACCCCCTTTTCATCATGGTAATCATGGAGTTTTCTTGGTCTAGATCCTTTTATTTTTCTTATTTCTTCTTATTTCTTATTTTTTTTTTTGGGATATTTATACAGAAGATTTTTCTTTTTTTGTTAATGGGCATAGGAACTAATTTTAACCTAGAAAAGCCCACTTGGCGGTAAAGAACTCTACTCGGGTCAGGCTCAACTCTACGAAGGTCATAGGTACAAACACAAAGACGATCACTTTATATTAGACTCACTCATAACAGATGTCCAACGGCGGAAGATCGATCTCCCGCAGGTGAAAGCTGAAAATTGAGAGATTATTTGCGGAGCCTGCGTAATTTAAAACCTATCTGAACACTCCTCGAGTTAGATGCATTACTCGTTCAGAGCTTCCTCACTTCATCCTTTAACACTAAATGTGTTCCTCAACAGCGAGAAGAGCAAACCTAACTATTCAATGTCTTATTTAATTAATTTCGAAGAGAGAAAATTTCTTTTGCTAGTAGGGATCCACGTCGGACTTCTTCGGTTGTTGAATGAGTCCGGAATTACTTCAGTGTTGCCGTCGCTTGCTTTCTTTCTTTTCAGCTTCTTTCTGGGCTAGGGCCTAATGCTGCAGGACCTGCTGGCGCCTGAGGCTGGTTACGTTCCAAGAAAAGGGTGGCTGGTTCCGCCGAGGAGGGCTCCCGAAAACGCAGTCCGCTGTACGGGCGACCTTAAGATGCGTGGAAAGAGAAGGGGATGTGGCGCGGATCGCAGTTGCGAGGCGCTTTAAAGCGACGAGGAATCCTTGCACAATTCTTAGCTGCGGATGTCACACATTGACTTTTATTTTGTACGATTTGTGTTCCAGTCCCACCGGAGCGATGGTTTTTCCAGGGCTGGTGGGGCGAAACGCCATCTATCGGGTCCCCAGAGAGGCTCCATACGGCGGGATGACATCGGGGGGAGCCGGATAGAAGCCTGGCCCGGAAGATCACCGAGAGGCCGGGCCAGAGGAAATTTCGCCGAGAACGCCGGTGCCGGAGAGGATCGGCTAGTGAGCACTGTAGAGCCCCGGACAAGAAGTTACTGGAGAGGATCAGCTCGTGTTCGGAACATCAAACCAAAAATCCGAGTGAGTCCGTTCCATGGGTGCATGAAGCAGGCAGCAGGCCTATCTTGGGGTGCCTGTGAGCCAGCCATACCTGTGAGCCAGCCATATCGCGGCATCGCCACAGCCTCACATAGGGCCTTGCCTCCCTCATCCTGGAGTGCACCGCGCCAAAGCCCAGTCAGGCACATACGCACGGAAGAACCGTGGGGACCAAGCAGCTAATCATAGCCACCTAGTGTACTGATCTACCAACCTGAGATCACTGGCATTGGAAGTCCCATCGTTGATTAAAAAACTGAAGCCTCCTTGAACGTTGTGTTGTTCCGTGTGTTGTCCTTTTTGTATATATGTAAAACCATTAGCCATGTAAGTCATTTAACGTAATATTGTGTATTTGTGAAAACGCCAACACCTTCTGGTCATTGCCACCAACAGCTGATCGGATGCAAAGGGCTTAACCCTTTGTGTGTGACGTGGGGTCACTGAATCCCAACGGGTATGTTGGGATATGTGAGGTCCAATTAAAATCCGCAAAATTAATACCAGTCTCGTCTGCCCCGTTGACCCTTAACAAGAGCTCTTGGTAGGTTAGTCTCGGTAGGGCCCCTTTAAATCAAACGAATGCCATTTCCCACCACACACATATCCCACCACCACCACAGGGGTAATGGTATCCCCGTACTCGCCCAAACAAACACGGGCCTTAATCGCGATTATTCAATCATCCACTTATAGTTATTGTTGGTTGAACGTTTTGGTGTTTCTTAGCTTAGTCTAATTATGATATGTGTAAAACATTGAAATATAAGTTTAGAATGAATCTCATGAAGGCGTAAAGTAATTTAGAGGGAGGGCACGTGGCCTTGACCATGGATTAGACCAGCCGCAGCCGTTCCAGCAGAGGGTGGCCAAAACGAACGTTTGAAGTTTGACCACAGGCAGGGTGGGCGCGCGAAGTGGAAACACCGATGCTTCAATCACTTGACAGCCGTCTATTTGTTTGCTTTGTTGTGGTATTTTTTTTCTTTTTGTTTGCTGACGTGACGTTTAGTACTGGTTCCTTGTATGTTTAGATGTCCCGAGAAGTCGCTTTTCTCGAAAACTTTGTGTACATTTGGCGGGCAAGGGGAACTATCCAGCCCTGGGATCGACAGCTAGCCGGCGTTGCCCAAAGGGAACCAAGCCAAAATGTAACAAATGGCGCCCAATCGATTCGCAGGCATCCGGACTGGCGCAGGTTCGGGAGTCATTTTAGCAAATGGCACTCGGGCGTGGAGAGTAGGATGCATGGGAGTAGAAAAAAATAAATTTTGTGGAGAAGACGACAGCTCGCGAAGTGCTGTTTACCTGTCCCGGCAGGAGTCGCTGCTGCAGGCTTAAGGGGAGCAGAAAGCTGGCCCTTAATTGCGCGGAGTGACCAATGCTAGGGAGAGATAGACGGAGGAGGTTACGAAATTAATAGATGAGGACTTACGAATTTCGCTTGAGCATTTTGTCACGGTTCGATGTCGCTGGTGGACGTAAGTCACTGCCGTTCAAATAATGAACTGGGGGTTTGCGACGGACACATTGCCTGGTGGACTGTGATATCGAACAAATCTGTGATAGAATGTGATATTGAAATAAGTTAGAGTAAGTTGTGTAGGTAAATTGGTTAGTGTAATTTTTCCCTATTTGTTTGTAAATAAGCCGCTTTCGTGTTTTGGTTCAGTCGTCCGTCTGCCGAGATGGGGCGAGGAGTGGGTGTCCCGGGTGTCGTGAAGATAGCCCGCGATGCATCCACTGTCATGTCGGATTGGTAGGATGGGTGGCCGGAACAAGACACAGGAAAGTGAGCTCATGCACCGTGAGGCTCTCACCTATCGGCCATCGCATAAAGCGAAGACTAGAGTAGGTGACAGGTCACACAAGTGGTGTTTGTAATTGTAGTGTATCCGTAGGGCGACTGTCAAGTGGAGCGCAGAAACTGGAGCGGTTGTTGGTCCCGGTTGGTCACGTGTCCCCCTCTTTATGAATCTTGATTGAAGAAGGAATTTTTGTTGAGAAGTTGTTTGTGTAGGTGCATGTTTGTGAAGTTTTCGGTGTCGTGTTTGTCGGCCGAAAATATTTATATATTATTTATTTATTTATTTATGCTGATATTTATTGTGGGTATTTATTGATTTATTCGGGTATTTATTTATTTATTTGTATTTATATATTTATTTTAGTTTAGTAGTGATTATTAGGTTAGGGAGTAGTAGTTTGCTCGGTGGGAATGCCACAAGAAGGGGGAAATCGACCGTACAATACTCGTTCTCGCGCAAACGAAATGGGGGACCAAGATCGGGAGGAACTTGGAGCTATGGGAGGTCTGACAAGAACTCCGGTCCAGGCCAGGAGAGAAGAATGGCAAACGTCGGATCCGACGCCCACACTTGCTTCCGAACTGGCGTCGGCGGTAAACGTTTCGCTGGCTCAGGCTCACGCGACCCATAGAGCATCGCAGAGTGACTCAATAAGTCGGGTGTTGCAAGAAGAGTTGAGGAACGGCTTTATGGAGATGATGCGCGAACTCAATCTGGTACTGCAGGCCGTTAGACAGCCAACAGTACAGTCGAGTGGACAGCGAAGGGAAGAGGTTCTGCTCGAGCAGGGGCATGGGGGAGCAATCCCAAAAAGAAGCCAATCGAGCACAACGGATGCACCGGTACCGCCACCAAAACCATTTTTGGCTCGCTCGGCTAGGGGGGTTTGTTTCCGGAGCCGTCTTCAGGCGTAGGAGCGACCGCATCCGGGGAACAGGACCGCCGGGGGGAACATCCGGCGCGGAATTGGCGAAACCCGATGAACCGACAATCGGGTCAGAGTCGTGGCGAGAGTAGGAGGCCAGGCTGGTACCCACAGGAAGATCCGCATCCAAACCCTCCAGGGTATAGACAGTGGCCACGGTGGGGCCGAGTCGAAAAGTGGGACGTCACTTTTGACGGAGATAGTGACAAAATGACTGTCGAGGATTTCGTGTTTCGAATAGAGTTCCTACAGGCTCAAAGTCGATGTCCCTGGGACGAGGTTCTCAAAGGGTTTCACCACCTGGTAACGGGAAATGCTCGGGAGTGGTATTGGCAGTATATCAGGGACCATGGCGGAGGTGTTTGGCAGGAGTTGAGGGATGACCTGGTCGCACGTTTCCGAGGCACGGCTTCCGAGTTTGATCGCATGAGAGAACTGCGGGAGAGGATGCAGCGGCATAATGAAAGTGTGGAAGATTTCTTTCATGCCATGCGGAAACTAGCCTCGAGGTTGGAGACGCCGCCATCTGAAAAAGAAATGGTAAAGATCGTCAAGAAGGCCTTAGTAGATGAAATTGCCAGTTTTGTCTATGGCTTACGAGTCTATTCCCTAGACCAACTGCGGGATGAATGCGTGGAAATAGAAGCGCATTTGAAAAGAAGGGCCCGATCGTCGTGGCGAACAACACCAAAGTCCACAAGTTATGGTCGCGGGGCTAACTCTAACGTTAGCGAGGTCGTGCAGGATCGGTCGAAAAGTGATGAGGAGACAGAGATCGTTGAGGAGGCCCAAGTGACACGACGTGTTCCGCAAAAATTGATTTGCTGGAACTGCGGGCAAACCGATCATGGTTTCCGGGACTGCATGGCAGCGGAAAGGCGAATTTTCTGCTACCGATGTGGGAAGCCCGATGCATACTGTCCGACCTGTCCGAATTGAGCGGGAAACGGGAAGAAGAGTGTGAGTCAAGCAGGCGAATCACGCTCGCAGATGGGGCCTGCGCAGAGAAAGTAGGGTCGAATAAAAGTGAAAGTAGTAGTCATAAGGTGCATGCTAGGTTAAGGAACTTACCGTATGAAGAGCGGCTAAGGAATTATTTAGAAGTTAGGAATAGGATATTCTCGGATTTACGAGTGGATGGAATGCGAGCGCTGTCGGTGCGGGTGAGGAAGGCGCGATCCCGGTTTAAGCAGCGTCGAGATCTGAGGAGGCAGGTGATTGCTTCAGTGAAGTGCTGTGGAAGAAAGGACCCGAGGGTATTTGCGGAGATAGGGATAATGGGTGAGTCCGTACGAGGCTTGTTGGATTCTGGAGCTACGCATAGCATGTTAGGTCGGAGGGGGCAAGAATTCTTGGAGAAGCTGGGAGTGGAGGCTCGCCGATATTCTTCCATAGTGAAGGTAGCGAATGGAGAAGATCGCGCAATCGTTGGCCGAGTGGAATTACCTGTGGAGTACAAGGGAGAGGTAAAGAAATTAATGTTTTTCGTATGCCCTTTCTTGGAACAGGAGATTTACTTGGGGGTAGACTTTTGGCGGTCGTTTTCATTGGCTCCTGAGGTGATGGGAGAAGGTCCAGTAGGAGCATCACCCAGATTGGTGGAGGAAGTCATAGCGGATCAAGTCGCCCACTATGTTGAAGGACCGGAAAAGGACATAGTTCAGGAGAAGTGGGATTTGTCTGAAGCGCAAAAGGCAGCCTTGGATCAGGTGAAGGCAGAGTTCTTAACATTCGAAGCCGTGGGCCTGGGCAAGACGTCGATAGAGACGCACAAGATCCAATTGGTGGAGAATGTCGAGCCAGTGAAGGATCGACATTACCCGCTGTCCCCGGCGATGCAGGAAGTGGTGTGCGTGGAGGTGGACAGGATGTTGGCCTTGGGAGTCATCGAGAACAGTGAAAGCCCGTGGAGCAACCGCACTACTGTTGTGCGACGGCCGGGCAAGAATCGGTTCTGTCTAGATGCTCGGAAGCTCAACAGCTTGACCATCAAGGATGCTTACCCTCTGCCTAGCATCGAGGGGATTTTGTCGCGTCTCGATCAGACAGTATACATCTCCAGCGTCGATTTAAAATTCGCGTTTTGGCAAATCGAGCTGGAGGAACAGAGTCGAGCGTATACAGCTTTCACGGTGCCGGGACGACCACTGTATCAATTCCGGATGATGCCTTTTGGCCTCTGCAACGCTGCACAGCGCCTATGCAGACTGGTCGATAAGGTCATACCAGCAGAGCTGCGTGCAAATGTCCATGCGTACCTGGATGATTTACTGATCATAGCCGGGGACTTCGAAGCGCATCTGAAGATCCTCCGACAGGTTGCGGGGTGCCTACGAAGAGCAAATTTGACGATAGGGCTGAGTAAATCCCACTTCTGCTATAAGGAGATTAAATACCTAGGATTTAGAATAGGCGGAGGAGCACTGAAGATGGATCCGGATCGGGTATCGGCGATCTTACGCATCCCCGAGCCACGATCAGTCCGAGAATTGCGAAGCTTCTTAGGCACTGCGGGCTGGTATCGTCGCTTCATCAAGAACTTTGCTGAGCTGGCAGTTCCACTGACAGACGCACTGAAAAAATCTGGGAATGGGAAATTTAGATTGTCGGAGAGGCAAAACAGCCATGGGTGAGCTGAAAGCTGCGCTTACCTCGGCACCGTTTTGGTGCACGCAGATTTCAAGCGGCACTTTTACATACAGTGCGACGCGTCCCACTATGGGGTAGGAGCCGTACTGTTCCAACGGACGACGAACAGAACGAGAGGCCCATCGCATTTTTTTCCGCCAAGCTGAATTGCCACCGAAAAATTACACGGAGAAAGAGTGTCTGGCAGCTCTCATGGCGATTTTAAAATTCCGTCCATATGTGGAACTGATGCCGTTCACCGTCATTACAGATCACGCCAGTCTCAAATGGCTAATGACGATGAAGAATCTGGATGGTCGGTTAGCTCGGTGGTCCCTTCAATTGCAGGCCTTCGATTTCGGCATAGAACACCGAAAAGGAGTGGACAATGTAGTGGCAGATACATTGTCGCGCTGTATCGAAGAGCTGGAAGTGGATCCCAGCAGCATCCTGGGCTTTGAGACGCTGGAGTTTGAATCTGCTGAATATGAAGAGCTGAAGAAAGAGATCACAGAGAACCAGGAACGCCTACCTGATCTCCAAATAGTAGATGGAATGATATTCAAGCGAATGCGCTTCGAACGAGTTGGAAGACGCAGCTGGAGGGGTCCATCTGGAATTGTGGGTTCCGAGTTCCCTGACGGCCGCGTTGATAGAAAGGCGCATTTAGACGAGAAGGCGGCGCACGGTGGCGTAGCTAAGACCTTGCACCTATTGCGTAGGCAATTTTATTGGCCGAACATGGCTATAGAGGTGCGAGATCATATCCGACGGTGTTCCGTTTGCAAGGAGTCGAAGGCGCCGAATTACCGAACGCAGGTCGGGATTGGGCAAGAGGTGGTCACCGAGCGACCATTCCAAAAGATATACATTGATTTTCTGGGCAAATATCCGCGATCAAGGAATGGGCACGCGTGGATATTCATTGTGGTGACCATTTCTCGAAGTTCACGTTCTTGAAGACCATGAGAGCGGCCACAGCGAAGGAAGTTGTGAGCTTTCTCGTCCATGAGGTGTTTTATAAGTTTGGAGTTCCAGAGGTGATCCACTCAGACAATGGAGCGCAGTTCATCTCCAAAACATTCAGGGAGATGATTGAGGCATTCGGAGTCACTCATATGAGGACCCCAGTCTATTCTCCGCAGAGTAACGCAGCCGAGCGGGTAAATCGCACAGTCCTCAACGCGATCCGGACGTATCTGGAAGACGACCACCGGGACTGGGATGCGCATCTGCCGGAGATAGAACTGGCCATTAGGAACTCGGTTCATGAGGCGACGGGTGTGACTCCTTTCTTTGCAGTCTTCGGGCAACACATCTATTTGCATGGGTCATGCTACAAGTTGGCGAAGCGGTTGCGGTCCATCGGCGAGCATGACATATCCCTGCTGGAGAGTCAGGACAAGCGACAACTCATCCAGGAGAAGATTCGCATAGCCTCCATCAAGCATACGAGCGTAGCAGGGCGAGTACAACGCGCGAGCTCGGGTGTTTTACGCGAAGCCGGGTCAAGAGGTCTTCCGCCGAAATTTCGTCCTGAGTGACTTTGGCAAGGGCTTCAATGCAAAGTTCGCACGGAAGTTCACGCGATGCCGAGTGGTAAAGCCAGTGGGAGAGAACGCATACGCTCTGGAGGACCTTAATGGACGTCCCATAGGAGTATACCACGCCAAAGACCTGAGGCTGTAGTGAGATGTGGGTGTGGCCTACGTTGGGCGCGGCAGACAAACGTAAGGTACGCCGGCATACGTTCACCTAATCCGGTGGTCATGCTCACGCGTATGTGGTCCTTCCTGGGTCGTCGACATACTCGTGGTGGTGTTCCAGTCCCACCGGAGCGATGTTTTCCAGGGCTGGGCGGGGCGAAACGCCATCTATCGGGTCCCCAGAGAGGCTCCATACGGCGGGATGACATCGGGGGGGGAAGCCGGTATAGAATCCGTTACGGAAATAATGTAAGGAAGGAAATAGGATAAGATATAGGTATTAGTGAGGATCCGAAGGGATAAGTAAGAGTGAAAATTTGGAGAAACGTGGATTCTCGATTTTCTTTCTCATGGTGCGGAGGGTAGTGCGAGTCAGGCAAACCCATCAGTTTTTTTGGTTAGAGCCGGCAGTCCAAAATACCTGGCCCGGAAGATCACCGAGAGGCCGGGCCAGAGGAAATTTCGCCGAGTACACCGGTGCTGGAGAGGATCGGCTAGTGAACACTGTAGAGCCCCGGACAAGAATTTACTGGAGAGGATCAGCTCGTGTTCGGAACGTCAAACCAAAAATCCGAGTGAGTCCGTTCCATGGGTGCATGAGTCAGGCAGCAGGCCTATCTTGGGGTGCCTGTAGCTGCCATACCTCTGAGCCAGCCATACTCTGGCCGGCATATCGCGGCATCGCACGCCTCACATAGGGCCGTGCCTCCCTCATCCTAGAGTGCACCGCGCCAAAGCCTAGTCAAGCTCATACGCACGGGAGAACCGTGGGGACCAAGCAGCTAATCATAGCCACCTAGTGTACTGATCTACCAACCTGATATCACTGGCATTTGAAGTCCCATCTTTAATTAAAAAACTGAAGCCGCCTTGAACGTTGTGTTGTTCCGTGTGTTGTCCTTATGTATATATGTAAAACAATTAGCCATTTAAGTAATTTAATGTAGTATTGTGTATTTGTGAAAACGCCAACACCTTCTGGACATTGCCACCAACAGCTGATCGGATACAAAGGGCTTAACCCTTTGTGTGTGACGTGGGGTCACTGAATCCCAACGGGTATGTTGGGATATGTGAGGTCCAATTAAAATCCGCCAAATTAATACCTGTCTCGTCTGCCCCGTTGACCCTTAACAAGAGCTCTTGGTAGGTTAGTCTCGGTAGGGCCCCTTTAAATCAAACGAATTCCATTTCCCACAACACACATATCCCACCACCACCACAGGGGTAATGGTATCCCCGTACTCGCCCAAACAAACACGGGCCTTAATCGCGATTAACTGATCATTCACTGATAGTTATTGTTGGTTGAACGTTTTGGTGTTTCGTTGCTTAGGTTAATGATGATATGTGTAAAATATTGAAATAGAAGTTTAAAATGAATATCATGAAGGCGTAAATTAATTTAGAGGGAGGGCACGTGGCCTTGACCATGGATTAGACCAGCCGCAGCCGTTCCAGCAGAGGGTGGCCAAAACGAACGTTTGGAGTTTGACCACAGGCAGGGTGGGCGCGCGAAGTGGAAACACCGATGCTTCAATCACTTGACAGCCGTCTATTTGTTTGCTTTGTTGTGGTATTTTTTGTTTTTTTGTTTGCTGATGTGACGTTTAGTACTGGTTCCTTGTATGTTTAGATGTCCCGAGAAGTCGCGTTTCTCGAAAACTTTGTGTACATTTGGCGGGCAAGGGGAACTATCCAGCCCTGGGATCGACAGCTAGCAGGCGTTGCCCAAAGGGAACCAAGCCAGCTTGTAACATTTGTTAATTTTAGTCCACGAGTTTGAGAGCTCAGCGGTAAAAGGAAGTTCCATGATCCTCCTGTCAGCTGTCACACTTCTCTCCACCCCTTTTGTGATCTACCATGAGCCTGTTAATTTGGGTCGAAGCAACCCTGAATGGCTGCAGAGTCATCTGACGTGTTCTGACCTGCTCACACATAGATTTCAGCGTGAGCACCCCCGATGGCATGAGTTATGTCGCGCGCCACGATGAACTGATCACGTTAACATTGAGATGTCCTAGGGGCATAGGCGACGACATAATATAAGTGATGATTTTCTCGAAAAAATAAGGCATAAAATAAGTGATGATTTCTCCAAAAAAAAGGACATATAATATGCGATGATTTTAGCCGAAAAACGAGGGGGAACGTTGTGTCTATATACTCGGTACTCTGTCAGTATATACATATATGAGCTTACGTTTTATGTAATTTATTATATGTTCGCAAAAGGAACGAATTAAATTTTGGTAAAAATGTAAAATTTAAAAAAATTAGGTCGAACCCTATGCTAGATTTTTATATTTTAAATGTTATCTGTTTTCTTTTTATTTACATATAATTTTTACATCAGTTTCTACATTTACATGTATAACTACACATATGAGACGTGGAAGTGTGTGTGAGGGAAAGAGGGAATGACTAAGCTCTTGAAAAACGTTGCGTAGTTTGTTGTTTGTCTATAATATCGATCCGACCTGATCCACAGATCATTTCACAGATTTTCGTTCTTTGTAGGGGCAGAAGGGGGCTGGTCAAAATTTTGAAATGCACTTGTATTGAAGTGATATCACAGGAGTTTGGATAGAACGTTTGGTTGTTCTAGCTCTTATAGTCTCTGAGATCTAGGCGCTCATTTAGGCGAATAGGCAAAATAGACAGGGTCGCATGTGAAAGAGAGCGAGAGGGAACGATGCTTTTTGAAATGGTTTTCTTCATTGTGGCTATATTAATAATCAGATCTAATCAAAATTCAACACTCTGATAGAAATAGTTAACCTCTGTGATTCTGCGTTTTTAGTTTCTTTCGTATCTTCAAAATTGTGTATGCCACAGACTTTCGTCCTTTGTGCAGGCGGAAAGGAGCGGTGCAAAATTTTGAAATACACTTGGAGTAGTGTGATAACAGAGGAGACTGTATAAAAAATTTGGTTGCTCTAGCTTTAATAGTCTCTGAGATATAGACTCTAATGAAGACGGACGGACAAACGGTTGGACAGACAGACAGACATGGCTATATCGACTCGGCTATTGATGCTGATCAAGAATATATATACTTTATGGGGTCGGAAACGCTTCCTTCTGGGCGTTACACACATTAGTTATCACCACAATCTAATACACCCCTATACTCTTCGAGTACCGGGTATAACGAGAGGTCCAGAACAGAGAATAGCGAAAGGCTCCTAGAGGAGGTTGGTGAACCGTCGTTTAGACATATGAGATCCCACCTCTCCGGTGGCATTCCCGATGCTGCGACCCTTGCGGCCACTAGTCTCACTACCCCAGATAGTTGACTTTGCGTTAAAGTCCCCTTCCACCATTTATGGGTGGTCGAGCGACGCTGCAGATTCGAACAGCGTTCAGCTTTTTCTGGACACCTCAGATGAGGTTCTGATGGCAGCATAATCCTCCTTGCAGTTTGCACAGGCTAGCTCCGAGCAGACTAATTCGCTGTTGTGCTCCTGACCACATTTGTAACATTTAGCCCTGCTCTTGCAGTGTTGTGCCCTGTGGCCTAACCGATAGCATCTGAAACATTGGCTGAACTGCACAAGCATCTATTTTGGGCACAAAGAAAATTTATTTTGGCAACTGCCCTCCTCTGAACCAGATTTAACTCTGCCTGTGGGAATTCGTTGACCCGAAGTGCTGTCTTTTCTTGTTAAGGGTATAATTTCCTCAATTGGGATGTCGGAAGTTAAAGATTCTGAAAGCTGTTCCTCCGAGTACTGTCCGGGGACCTCAAAAATTGAACCGGCTTTTGAATTAAATGGCGAAATGACCATGATCAGCGAAATCACCGTTTTCCACTAATCCATTTGCACTCACCGGCGAGCCGCAAACAATCTTGCATCTGCCGTAACCCACTCTCGAAACCGCCTCGATGTCGCCAGTTCCCTTAAGCAATAGATACGAAAGCTCAAGCTGGCTAATAGCATTTCTGTTGTTTATGCTCATTTTATCAATGTACACCACGTAAGGGCCTGAGTGCCCATCATAATACTTGCTAGGGATGATTTTCATGTTATTTTCATTTTTCGTACCAAAGACAATATAAACACTAAGATGTGCCGCGCCATACAAAATGTTCAGCTCGATTCCTGACGGGCAGGAATTTACAAGTATTCCTGCTTGAAAAAGAGAGAGACAGAGAGCGCTCTAGAGGCAAACGTTCTCTGCGTGAGGCTGAGCTTTAACTGTATGTGTGCACATATTGTAGGGCTGCCTATTTGTATGGGTTGTTGACGACGCCGCTGTCGAAGAAAACACCCTTTACTTTAGAATTGAATGGATATTATGATTTTCCGATGACGTATATTGTATATTTTGTATATCTTTTATATGCTAATTTTGTTTAATGTACTATAAACGAATATAATGAAAGAATGTAAATATATACAAATGCAAAATGTATATCAGATATAACATCAAATTATATTAATTATCTATAGGGTATTAGTTCGTCGCGTCAATAAGCAACACTCAGCAAATAAATTTGTGTCTCAAGAAATCTTCTCAAAAGTATTTGGCTGGCAATTTCGGCAGCTCGCCACACGTACACACACGTGTGTACTTACAGTTCCGTGTGTACTCATACAAGCAAGCTCATTCTATTTTGAGATCTGCGAGCGAACTGGAGTTCGTGCGAGCGAGATAGCACTCAAGCAGGAATACTTGTAAATTCCTGCCCGTCAGGAATCGAGCTGAACATTTTGTATGGCGCGGCACATATTAGTGTTTATATTGTTTTTGGTCGTACCCACTGACACAACGCAATAAATGCGTTAGTCTTCTCTCTCCTTTTTGACATGTTTGTCGACATGTTTGTCGACATGTTTGTCGACATGTTTGTCGACATGTTTGTCGACATGTTTGTCGACATGTTTGTCGACATGTTTGTTGACATGTTAGTCGACATGTTTGTCGACATGTTTGTCGACATGTTTGTCGACATGTTTGTCGAAATGTTTGTCGACA
Organism: Drosophila algonquin; assembly: GCA_035041765.1. NCBI lineage: Eukaryota > Metazoa > Arthropoda > Insecta > Diptera > Drosophilidae > Drosophila > Drosophila algonquin. Next base: position 76,818 of record JAWNKY010001068.1, on the reverse strand, counting down.
TGTTTGTCGACATGTTTGTCGACATTTTTGTCGACATGTTTGTCGACATGTTTGTCGACATGTTTGTCGACATGTTTGTCGACATGTTTGTCGACATGTTAGTCGACATGTTTGTCGACATTTTTTTCGACCTGTTCGTCGCCATCTTGGATTTTATGCTAGGCAGTTTGGGTGCCGAAAGCTGCGTTGTTAGCGCCTTCTCTGTGGTGTCTTTCCTGTATTAGCCATAACGTTTTTAGCATTATGTGTTCTCTTTATCCGTTCCTTTTAAGTTTTTTGATTCATCGCCCGGGCAGACAAGGTTGTCCTCACTTTGTATAGTTTACAAGACTTTGAAATTGTTGTAAGTTTTTAATATTTTACCGTAACTGATAGACAAAAAACACTTCGTACACGTCAGTGTGACCAGAAACTCCGTAAAAATGTATTTTATAATTTGGAAAAGAAACTCAGCAAAAATGAAAAATTAAAAGAAAATTATATAAAATTCAAGCATGAATATATAGATTTAGGACATATGGTAAGGTCCAAAAAGAGGGAAAATATTATTTGCCCTATCAACGAGTCATAACAGATTCCAGTCTAACCAAAAAACTCAAAGTGGTTTTTGATGCGTCAGAATCACAAATAACGAGAAGTTTAAATGATGGGATCAAGGGTCAAAAAAGACATATTTGACATTATAGTAAAATGGCGAAAGTGGCCATATGTAGTATCTGCGGACATTGAAAAAATGTACCGGCAAATTAATTTTGATGAAAGAAGATCAACATTATTTGCATATAATCTGGAAAGACGCTCCAAACGAAAAACTAAAATATTATAAACTTACAACCGTTACGTACGGGGCAGCTTCAGCACCCTACTTAGCTACTATAGTGCTTGTTTCAATAGCTGATAATTGCAAAAATAAAGCAATTAAAGAAATGATAAAAAATTATTTCTATATAGACGATCTGATGACAGGTGCCGATTTCATATTGGATGCCAAAAGGCATGTAAAGGAAGTTACCCAGGAGTTTGATAAGGTTAGGTTTAACTTAAGAAAGTGGATAACAAATATCCCAGAGATTGTTGAGGGCGTTAGAGATAACAAAGAAAATAAGGTATTAACAATTGAGGAGAATGAACCCGAGTTTAGGTTCAATTTCCATTATGGACCTATTAAGAAAACTAACAAAAGAATAGTTTTATCCACCTTAGCTAAAATGTATGACCCTTTAGGCTAGTTGTCTCCAGTTACAATTGTCGGAAAATTGTTTATGCAAAACTTTGACTTACAGACAAAAATTGGGAAGAAGAACAATCAGATCAGGATACTCGTGAATGGAATGCACTTAAAGACAATAAGAGCGCTAGAGAGCATTCGGATACCAAGATGGCTTAATTCGCAGCATAGTAAACCGATGCAAATTCATGGGTTTGCCGATGCATCCGAAAAATCTAACGCTTCCGTAGTGTATTCCAAGGTAGATGGTTCTTCGATTATAATAACGAAGCAAAAGCAAGCTTAATCAAAAAAAAATCGGAAAACCATTCCCAAATTAGAACTTTGTGCTGTTCATCTTCTAGCGAAATTGATTCGACGGGTGAAAAAAGCAGTTGGAAGTGAAGCAGAAAGTAACGCTTGCAGTGATTCTACGATCATTCTTGCCTGAATAAAGAACGGAGACAATAAAGACAAGTTTATTAGGCGTCAAACTGACCTTAAAAAAGGTAAAACAAATTAAATGGAGACAAGTCAAATCTAAAGACAATCCAGCAGATGTAACGTCAAGGAGAATTCGTGCAGATAAGCGGAAAGATTTTGAAATTTGGTGGAAGGGTAACCAATGGATGGCAAAATCTAAGGAAGATTGGCCAAAACACGAAATAAACTAGAAAGAGTCATTGAATATGTTTTTATTAAGGTTTATTCAATTCAAAACCAAGAATAAAAAATGTCCACAATATTTGACGGTCAATGACATTAAGATCGCCAATAATAATAAAAAAACAATAAGTTATTCAATTCAGTGCGGAAATAACTAGCCTTATTAATAAAAAACAAATATAAACGAAAAGTAAGATATTAGATAAAAATGGATTACTGCAAGTTGGAAGTAGATTACAAAAGTTCAACGCAAAATTTGAGGTCAAATATCCCTTGATTTTAAATAAGTATCACTTGACGTCCCTAATGATCGAAAATGCACATAAAGAAACATTGCACGGTGGATTTAATCTGATGCGTAATTATATCCAGCGAAAGTATTGGATATTTGGGCTTAAAAACTGTTTGAAGCAAATGCTTAAAGAGTGTGTTACCTGTGCTAGGTATAGGCAGAACACAGCAGAACAAATTATGGAAAACCTGCCAAATACGGAGGTAGACTTCGCCGGACCTTAAAATATCCGATGCTCTAAAAACCGTGAGAAAAAATCGTATAAGGGATATATTGCCGTGTTTGTGCGCATAGCGACAAAGGCTATTCATTTGAAATTCGTCAGTGATCTAACTTCAGACACCTTTCTAGCTGCACTTAGAAGATTTTTTTCAAGAAGAGGTAAATGTGCAAAAATCTTTTCCAATAACGGAACCAAAAGTGTTCCAATATTAGAAAGAGAACAAATAGAGTGTCACTTTATCCCCCCGGCAGGACCGAAGAAATATGAAAAATGTATTAGAAAACCAACATAATCTAGACGATTTAATTAAAAGGCAAACGTCAGTGGTAGAGACAACAGTAAATATTCTCAAAAGAACTTCTGAGGAAATAAATGTCAACAGCTAAGTTCAATGATTGATGAGTGCGATAAAATGCAAGCAGGAGTAACAAGTCTGCTGATAGATATTAATCATGGCAGACTAAATACAAATATTTTAAAACCTATGCAGTTAAAAGCAGAAATAACAAAAATGAAGGATAATTTATTAGAAACACTAGTTCTTTCAGGAAAAAGAACAGGGACGGAATTGAAGGAAATTTACAGCCTATTAACCGCAAAAGGAATTTTCGTAGATAACAAGTTAATTTTGAATGTGAAGATCCCACTGTTTGGTAGACCCCTATTTGTTTACGATTATTCCAATGCCAGTGGAGCACGAAAGGGAGTTGATCAGGGAAGATTTGAGCTCCAGGTACTTAGTATACAATTTCGAAATTGATTCCTATCATTGATATCACTGAAGCTACTTTGAACAAATGCCAAAAATGACAAACGAATAAAAGAGTATGTGAAGGTAATTGGCCTTGGAGTAGCGCCAATGATAATGCTTGTGAGATAACTCCGTTCAAACCTAATAGTCATTCAAATTTTGTTTATAATAAGAGACCAGAGACAGGAGTCATTTTGGGTCGAGTTTTGGGGTTTTTTGGTGTTTTTGGGGTTCCATTAAACACTAATGGCAGAATTCAATGCATTAATTCAAATCAAGAAATAATTGACCTAGCTCAACAAGGAATTTTAACAATAATGAATGGTTGTACTTTGCGAACAGACGATAAAATATTAATATCTCATCTTTGTCTTCATACAGAAGACTATGAAACAATTTCATCCTCTTATATAAGTAATACTATAAGTAAATACCGAATATTTTTGGAATTTAAGTTTCCTACAACTGGTTGTATTGAACTTTGCAGTATTAAGAAGCTGACAAATTCAGCTATAAATTCTACCCAGACACTTTGTAGTTGCAACTTAACGTCTGGAAGATATAAAGATTTCAAATTCAAATTTCATAATTTTTTTCGGTATTTTTCCCGATATTTTGATATTTAATAGGCTTTTTACACTTGCTGCGTTACCTATCGATATCGGAGAAGACGCAGAGAAGCAGGTTTGCCGTTTACACTACAGCGACTTTCTTTTATCTGCAGTGGCGCAAAATGAAGCGAATCTGTTGAAGTGCATGGAAGTGTCTGGGCTATCCTCAGAAAAGCTGCAGTTCGTTTTGCAACTGCAACGTCCTCCTCGCGTTTGGACCCTTGTTAGTAAAGTGCAGATAATCTTCTATTTTCAATTAAATAATGTATTTTATGTATATGCAATAGCCACGATATGGTTCATTTTGGGAGGAAGATGTTGTGGAGAACTCCGATGCCTTCTTTAAGGAGAATTTCCGCATGGAAAGGAGTACATTCAACATTCTGGTTAACCTGTTGCCCAATCTCAAAAAGAAAAAAACTCCTTTTCGACTGACAATCCCTCTGGAGAAGAGAATAGCCATTGCCCTTTATTGCCTAGGATCGCATGCGGAATATCGCACGGGAGTCTATTTGGTGTGTCAAGGGCTTTGTTGGCCTCGTATTACTGCAGTTTTGTCGCGAGGTAGTTGCTCAACTCGCTGACAAGTATCTGCAAGCAGACTTTCCTACCCTGAGAAGATCACGGAAACAGTGAAAGGATTCAAAGACATGGGATTTGCGCAAATCATTTGAAATCAACTATATTGTTGAAATGCTTTTTTTAATAATAAAATTAGTTTAAACAATTTGTTCTAACCATTATATGAATTTTTGCCGCTTTTTACTCAGTTAAAAATTTTACGCGGCAAAATTTAAATTTGAATCTACTGTTTTTTGTTGTTATTAGTGGTGATAGTTCCGCTGATTAGGCAGAAAAGTACGAAAATTGCTGTTATGCGCACAGAAATACCACAGAAATACCAAAACGAAGTTGCGTCGGAAAACGACGCAACTTTTTGCCACCACTAGGGCCCTATGCCAAACCTATGTAAAAAAAACTGCGTTTCTGAGAAGACGCAAAGAATCAAGACGCAGCCTCAGTGTAAACGGCACATTAAACTCAGGAAAAGTCGAAAAAAAATGTTTAAATCCCTAAATTTTTTCTTTTAGATAGACACATTAATTAGGCGTCGTTTAAGTTATCGCTTATAAGCACCGATGGATAAACGGCTAAGTTACAACCGTTTGACCAAACTTTCATTTACAATGTATTTGCACTTGCATTTGTCAGCTTTTTAATACTGCAAAGTTCAATGCAACCAGTTGTAGGAAACTGAAGTTATGTGAAAAATAGAAGCACTACCTATGACAAAAAATACCACAATTTTTAAAAATTCTTAAAAAAAAACTAAACATGGAAAAAATTAGGGGGAACGTTGTGAGAAGATAAAGCCTTTGCCGCGGCTCTACCTTATACCCGGTACTCAGTCAGTATATACATATGTACATACATACATTTTTATTGTGAGGACCCATACTGGGGCCTCACATGCTTATACGCGTATGGCCTTAAAAATAGAATATATAATGAAGTCAGTCATAAATATATAAATAAGCTAGATTTATTAGTAGAATAAACGCCGAAAACCGCCAGATGCCCAGCTCACCCACACCCGAAAACCAGCAGCAGACAAGCCAAAGCAACGAACACACTCTGAAAAACGGAGTGCGCGAAAGGAGAGAGAGAGAGAGAGAGCGGCCACTGAAAAGTGGCGCTCGGCCAGCCGTGTAGGCGAAAGAGATCCGCGAAAGCCGGGGCAGCGAAATGTCTCTCTCTTTCGGAAAAGTCCCGTTGACTCGAAAAGAACGGCAATGGGCCCAGGCCTGTGATCGACGGGCTCAATGGAAAATCGAGAGAGTCGAATTCGAGAGGCCATGGTGCGCGGTTCAGATGTACAGAAAGGCAAAAATTCAAAACGAAAACCACAACGCAGACTACGCCGAGGGACGACCAAACCAAATCGCAGCCCACAACGCAAACCACGACGCAGACCACAGGAAGCAAAGGAGACCAGGGAGATCATGGGACATCGACACTACACACGCGGGTGAGCTGGCTGATGGCCAAGACGGGGAGGGCTTAGAGTAGGTGTGCGGTGGGAGTAGCTAGGCTGAACAATCAATAAAATCCTCTTATACATATGCATATATTCCTAATCAAACCCCTCTTTTTGCTCGTCGCTCGGGTGGCCAGCGTCCCGGCCGTAACACCTATTCCCCTCCCTCCCTCGCTCTAGCGTGCCTCTCTGATCTCGACAACAGGGGTTTTACCCTGCCGATATCGGGAGTGATACGTTTTCCTTCTCCTACCTCCCTCTTTTCCTTCCAGGTGTTTGGCCTGCTCCCGTCTCTGGCAACAGGGGATTTACCCTGCTGGAGTCGGTTTCGGGCTGCTCCCTTCCTTTCCCCTCCTGCTATAGTCTGCCTTACTGGCGGGTTCACGTGCCCCTGCCGTCCCCCGGCGTATGCATTTAGCTCCGGTTTTTGGCAACAGGGGATTTACCCTGCCGAGACCGGGATCTGGTGTGCCGCCGGGATCGCTGGGCCTCGCGGGGACCGCGTCTTTTCCCTCGTCCCTAAGTTATATCTCGAAGGTCACGCCGTTGGCGGTGACTCTGTAGCCCCCTATGAAATAACACGACCTCCAGTCTCAATAGTCTCAGCAACTTATAAATAAACTGTAAGTGACCCTGGACAGACTGAGATTTGTACCCCAGCCCTAGATCACTACCTTACAGATGGCGCCCGAGCAGGGACTGTTGAGACAATTTAGTAGATCGATTTCTGAAGGATTCCACCCTTCGTGGCCTAAAGACCCATAAGCATATCACATAGGTAGCATCGCATATACCCGAGAAGAAACTTGTAGGGGAGTAGTAGCAAAACGTGGTATCGAAGTACAGCCCCGCAGCCGGCAAGTAGTGCTAAAATCTGTGCGATCCGCGTTATTTGGAGCTGGAGAGAGAAAGGGAGAGATAGAGAGAAAACCCACACGTCGAGACGTAGCCCGGCCGACGAGCGGGGCAGAGTGCGATAACCGTTATGTGTACATATGTACATAGGAGGGACAACGTATAGTTACAGTGTAGAGGACAGAAGACAAAATAGAACGAGGCGTAATATGTGTTAGATTGTGAAGGAGAGAGAGTAGCTCTAGACTCAGGGGGTGTACTGAAAGCTTTCCTTCATAACACTCCCTGCACCCTACGATCTTCGTCTACCTATCTAACCATTCGTCCCTAGCTTGCCCGCGTGGTGCTCTCGGACGATTCCGAGACGTCGACAGCGGCAGAGGCTCGACCGCTCGCTCAAGTCTAATATAAGCTGGGCCGCCGGGGATACGTACACAGTGCTTCCCAGCCTTCGGTCTGCATACAACGTACACAGTGCTTCCTAGCCTTCGTGAATACTCAACAGCATTCTACGCCCGTGCCCCGCCCGTTACAAACGCTTCTCTCCGCGTAGCCGCGCCTGATGTCCAGTCTCGTGTCAGACCCTACGATGGCACGAACGTAGTCAGACTCCGCCAGTAAAGTCCGCTACGAGCCACGTGTACGCCCGTGCCTCTCGCCCGTGACGAACGCTTCTCTCCGCGAGCCGCGCCTGATGTCCGTCTCGTGTCAAACCCTACGTGGCACCAAACGTAGTCAGACTCCGCCAGTAAAGTCCGCTACGAGCCCACGTGTATCCGGCCTCTCGACTGCGAATAAGCCCGTCGTGTCTCCGCCCTTGCAAAGTCCTGGCCCCAGCTCTTCGGCGAAAGAGTGTCTTAGATTAGATTTTTTCCTACCCCCCGGTACTTTCAACGACTCGAGGACGAAATCCGAACTTATTTCCAACGACCCAAGGAGGCATTTAAAACTTACCTCGTAGACATACGCCTGATGATGCAACGCGCCGGTTATACCGAAGCCCAGGAGCTGGAGCGTGTTTACGAGAATATGCTTCCGGAGTACCAGCTATTCACAAGACGGAAGGACTTTGATACCCTAGCGGAATTGACACAACTAGTCGTAAACTTCGAGGTAACGCGTAGTAAGGGGCCATCGGAGCTGACAGGATCTCCATACCCATACCCAGTCTTAGACGCACATTCCTCGGAATCTTCAGGGCCGGCGGCTAGTCGACAGGGACTCGGGGGTCATGCGGCCGCACGTACGCAAGATCGTCGACAGGACAGAACATCTTCAAGGGACTGGCCCGTGGACACGCAGCCACTAGATGCTCGACACGGAAACACCATTGAGGATGCGGACACTGCAATCGATGTACTACATGCCTGCCGGAACTGCGGAGGATCCGGACACTTCTCCAGAGAGTGCAAGCAACCTCGCGTCTTGTATTGCTGGGACTGCGGCCGTCGGGGACTACGAACCATCGATTGTTGTCGCAGGACTTCGTCGGGAAACGGACGGGCGCTTCACTCGGCAGGGGACCGTGTGAAGAACGCCGTTCCTACCCCGAGACAGTAAAGGGAACCTTACGACTGCAGAAAGGACGGATTCGCGCCCAAGTGACGATGGAAGGAGAGGATCTGCTGGCCACCCTTGACACCGGCGCTACACGAAGCTTCGTTAGCAAACGAAAAGCTCTGGAACTGGACGATGGACAAAGTATAACACGGGTGCGGACAACGATCAGGTTGGCGGACCTCAGGGAATCCCTCAGGGAATTGACTCAAGCGCTGATGGCGGAGATACGAATAGGAACGCAACAAGTGAAGATGCCGGTATTAGTAATGAGGGATGTACTGGACGACGTTCTCCTTGGGATGGATTTTCTATGTGGAATCAACGTGACTTTGCAGTGTGGTGGAGCCCTACTGCGCTTGGAATTCCAACATGGCCAGGACTACGGGACTCAAGACCTGGCAGCCGCCCCGGGCCCGGACCAACTCACGAACGATAACACACAGGCGGATAGCGGCGACGCGATTATCAGGCAGCACGAACTTGCGAGAAACGACGCACCAAACGAGGCCTGCGTGGCGGCTCCTTCAAGGGATTCCCAGCATTCGCCTGAGACCCCGATACGGACGGTATACTCCCTTCGGTGGACTTCAGTACTTCCCAGCATCGACATCAACGCCATGCAGAGAAACCCTTTCCGGATTTACAAGATCCAGCGGTCGACCGAGAGACAAGTGCGGTTCCAACTAGAGACGAGCGATAGAGAACCACAGTGGGCAGGGATCAGCGAACGTAAGCAGACGCAAGGAACAACAGTGGCCACCGTGAGTATTCCCCAATTGCCTGACTGCCCAGCCCCGATACCCGTATCCGAAAGCAGAGAACCAATAGAGCCTTGGGTTGCCGACTTTTTGCAACAAGAACTGCAGAAATTCGACGGCCTCACCGGGGTATCCAACATAGCGGAACATTCTATCTTAATGCGTGATGACAAACCAATAAAACAGCGCTACTATCCAAAAAATCCCGCCATGCAAGCTATCATTAATAAACAGGTCGACGAATTGCTCAGAGACGGACACATTGAACCCTCAAAGAGTCCCCATAGCGCCCCTATTGTTCTCGTTGGTAAGAAAACGGGGGACATCAGGATGCGCATCGACTTTCGACAATTGAATGCGCGATCAGTTCCCGACGCGTATCCTCTTCCAAAGATTCAGCACATACTGGAAAAGTTGAGGGGTGCCAAGTACATATCAACCCTCGACCTGAAAAGTGGCTATTGGCAAATCCCAGTGGCCCCAAACAGTCGCGAATGCACAGCCTTCACCGTGCCAGGCCGTGGTTTGTTTCACTGGAAAGTGATGCCCTTTGGCCTTCACTCTGCCTCCGCTACCTTCCAACGGGCGCTGGATAGTGTGATCGGCCCGGATATGGAACCACATGCATTCGCCTATCTCGACGACATAATCGTCATCGGCACCACGTTGGAAGATCATGTACAGCACCTAGGTGAGGTTTTCCACCGACTACGCGAAGCCAATCTCCGGCTCAATAGGGAAAAATTTAGCTTCTTCCAAAGCAGCCTAAAATATCTATATCTATCTATCTATCTATATCAGCAGGGATGGGATACATACAGATCCTGACAAGGTCGATGCAGTACGCAATCTCAAACCCCCTACGTGCGTCAAAGAACTTCGTCGATGCCTTGGTATCGCCTCTTGGTACCGACGGTTTGTACCCCACTTTTCCAGGATAGCGGAACCCATGACCGCTCTACTCAGAAAGGGCCAACAGTGGCCATGGTCGGACGAACAGACGCGGGCCTTTGAAGAGCTAAAGACCAGTTTAACGGAAGCACCGGTCCTCGCCTGCCCCGACTTTCAGGAACAATTCACATTGCAAACCGACGCTAGCGAACACGGCTTAGGAGCCGTCCTTACGCAAAAGATAAAGGGAGAAGAGCGGGTGATAGCATACGCGAGTCGACGTTTGTCCAAAGCCGAGGAAAACTACTCCGTCACCGAGAAGGAGTGCTTGGCCATCGTGTGGGCCATCCGCAAACTGCGATGCTACTTGGAAGGGTACCGGTTCGTGGTGGTTACAGACCACCTCGCCCTCAAATGGATAAACTCTATCGACAACCCCACGGGACGGATAGCGCGCTGGGCCCTGGAACTGCAGCAGTACCAATTCGACGTCCACTACCGCCGAGGGAAGCAGAACGTAGTAGCAGATGCACTTTCGCGCCAACCGTTGGAGTTGCTACAGCAAGCTCTAGAAGAAAGACCGCAGTGCAAATGGATCCGGAAAATGTTGACTAGAATCGAGAGGCAGCCGGGCAAATATGACGATTACCGAAGAGAAGGTGGACAACTGTATCGGCGCCTGGGCACCGTGCCTGAAGAGGAGGAATCCACCCCATGGAAACTCTGCGTGGCGACCGAACACCGGCGACGGGTCTTAGAAGAGTGCCACGATCACCCCACAGCAGGACACTTGGGGATTAGGAAGACAAGCACAAGGGTCGCCCAGAAGTATTACTGGCCCGGCCTATTCAGGGAAGTCGCCAGATACGTTCGCAAATGCCCGGTGTGCCAGAAGTACAAAGTAAGCCAGTTCAAACCAGCGGGGCAAATGTTCACCAGGCAGGTAGACGAGCCCTTTGCCATGCTATGCGCCGACTTTATTGGGCCGTTACCCCGCTCCAAACATGGAAACACCGTACTTCTCGTTTTCTTCGACGTATTCAGCAAGTGGGTAGAGCTTGTCCCTCTACGTAAGGCAACGACACCGCATCTGGAGAGATCGTTCCGAGAGAGAATCCTCAGCCGCTTCGGGACGCCTCGTACATTTGTTTGCGACAACGGGCCGCAGTTCGTTAGTCGGTCGTTCAAGGCGTTCTGTAAGAAACTGGGGATGGAGCTTCAACACACTGCCCCGTACACCCCCCAACAAAACCCCACCGAACGTGCCAATCGTACTGTTAAAACAATGATAGCCCAATACATTGATGGCAGACAGAATACATGGGACGAGCTCTTACCAGAGATCACACTCGCGATTAACTCCAGCGTATCTGATTCCACCAGATTTAGTCCTGCGTTTCTAATCCAAGGTCGCGAACCGAGGCTTCCGGGCACGCTGTATGACGAGGTTACTCCAGGAACAGGGGCTAGCATCGTTGACCCGGAGACCAAAGCCCAAAGGATGAGAGAGGTATTCCAGATAGTAAAGGCTAACGGCGACAGAGCATCCGAGGAGCAAAAGCGCCACTACAATCTCCGCCGCCGAGAATGGAAACCAGCTATCGGATCCCTAGTACTACTACGGCGCCACGTACTGTACTGCATCGGAAGGCTTTGCCTCCAAATTGGCCTCGAAATTCGAGGGGCCCTACCGGGTAACCCAGTTTCTTTCTCCAAACCTTTTTCAATTGCAGGTGCTAAAGGGACGTAAACGCCGCTCGGCCAGCTTAAAGGACCTGAAAGCATTTCATCAAGCCATCGACGGTGACGAAGGAAGCGAAGGAGACGACTCGTTCCAACTCGATCACTCCATCCGGCCGGAGGGCCTTGACGGACTGAGCCAATCAACTGGAGGACAACCCCGACAACGATTCTCCGCTGGCGGCCCTTAGTAATGCCCGTACACCGGAACGCGGAAGCCCAGTATAAGACTATGAGACGACGACCACAGGGGCGGCACCTACGACTACGCGGGACCCTACGCATCACCCAGCGACGAACACAGCGGACCCTTTGGACGCCGACGACCCCGGCCAATAAGAAGGAACCAGCGAGGAACGGCGCACCGAACGAGGCGTGCGCGGCAGTTTCTCCTTGATACGCCAACTTTAGTCCAACCCAGAGGTCCATTAACCAGCGAGGAACGGCGCACCGAACGAGGCGTGCGCGGCAGTTTCTCCTGGATACGCCAACTTTAGTCCAACCCAGAGGTCCATTAACCAGCGAGGAACGGCGCACCGAACGAGGCGTGCGCGGCAGTTTCTCCTGGATACGCCAACTTTAGTCAAACTCAGAGGTCCATTAACCAGCGAGGAACGGCGCACCGAACGAGGCGTGCGCGGCAGTTTCTCCTGGATACGCTAACTTTAGTCTAACCCAGAGGTCCATTAACCAGCGAGGAACGGCGCACCGAACGAGGCGTGCGCGGCAGTTTCTCCTGGATACGCCAACTTTAGTCCAACCCAGAGGTCCATTAACTTGCGAGAAACGGCGCACCGAACGAGGCGTGCGTAGCTGTTCTCCATCCGGCTGACCTTACGTAAATGACCGCCCCAGAGACCAAAAGACGCGCCAGCGGACCACCACGAGTGACGACGTGGAACCTACGAGTTCGCGGGGGCCACTTGCTGGTAGGCGCGCTTACCCAACGTCCCCGCGCCCCTCGGGGTAACACTCAAGGTGGACACGCACACTCTCTAACGTCACGGACCGGACCGGCCAGATACCGATACGAGTCCCTTTGTAAATTCACCTTAAGCTTATAACAGTCCCGCCGCACTTGTAGGGTATCAGAGTAAATCATAGTTATAGTCAATAAGCTTATTATAATTCAGAGCTCAGCGAACGCGAAGGAATCCTTGCCGACGGAGCGACACGCCCAAAGACAAGTCCGAACCCGTCATAGACTGGGAGATCATCGAGGAACTGTTTCTTCGCCCCACTCCACGTTTCTACCGCATCAACCCCGAGGTACTCAGCTGGGAAAATCTATGCGGAGACGTCACGAACTGGCCCTACATCAACGCACCAGAAGTCACCGACATTCTCGCTGGCCCATGTCGCATCAGCGCACCAGACGCCATCGACACTCACGCTGACCCAGGCGGCATCAGCGCACCAGACGCCATCGACGCTCACGCTGACCCAGGCGGCATCAGCGCACCAGACGCCATCGACGCTCACGCTGACCCAGGCGGCATCAGCGCACCAGACGCCATCGACGCTCACGCTGACCCAGGCGGCATCAGCGCACCAGACGCCATCGACGCTCACGCTGACCCAGGCGGCATCAGCGCACCAGACGCCATCGACGCTCACGCTGACCCAGGCGGCATCAGCGCACCAGACGCCATCGACGCTCACGCTGACCCAGGCGGCATCAGCGCACCAGACGCCATCGACGCTCACGCTGACCCAGGCGGCATCAGCGCACCAGACGCCATCGACGCTCACGCTGACCCAGGCGGCATCAGCGCCCCAGACGCTATCGACGCCCAGGAAACAGGTCACCACGCTGTACCAGACGTCATCGACATCCACGCCGACCCAGGCTACGTCGACGCAGCCGACGTCATCGACCTCCTAGGCCCCAGCCACGTCCACGCTGCCGAAACCATAGACCGAATCTACGCCGAAGTAGCAGGAGCTATCCCCTCCATACCCACAAGCCTACCGTGCGTGGTCACACTAATGGACCATACAAGGTCGGAACAGTCAGAGTTCGAGCGGGAGGTGCTCCGTTGGGAAGAGCCTCCGCTCCCGACCCTCTTCGAGGTTCTTGACATGCCTCCCCTCCTCGGGCTAATAGACGGTTCGACGTCACCTACGAGTACTCTGAACTCCCGGACGTGGGCGTCCTTGACGCAGTCCTACATTCCGGCGCCGCTAGTCCCGAGACATCTGAGACTACCACCCCCACGCCCGGCGTTGAATGGGTAACCGGAGAAGAGGCCTGGAGAGTGCGCACTCCCAACGGCAGGATACCGGCGACACTGAAATCGAGGCTCCTAGCGCAGTTGGATAACCCAAGACGTAAGGAAGTTCGATTCCTAGTGGACACCGATGGTGCCTTTTTCCAGGTCCACATCAGCAAAACGAACAAAGTGACCATTTGTCTCACGGGCCCCCCGAAGTAAGGAGGGGGTGTGAGGACCCATACTGGGGCCTCACATGCTTATACGCGTATGGCCTTAAAAATAGAATATGTAATGAAGGTAGTCATAAATGTATAAATAAGCTAGATTTATTAGTAGAATAAACGCCGAAAACCGCCAGATGCCCAGCTCACCCACACCCGAAAACCAGCAGCAGACAAGCCAAAGCAACGAACACACTCTGAGAAAACGGAGTGCGCGAAAGGAGAGAGAGAGAGAGAGAGAGCGGCCACTGAAAAGTGGCGCTCGGCCAGCCGTGTAGGCGAAAGAGATCCGCGAAAGCCGGGGCAGCAAAATCTCTCTCTCTTTCGGAAAAGTCCCGTTGACCCGAAAAGAACGGCAATGGGCCCAGGCCTGGGATCGACGGGCTCAATGGAAAAATCGGGAGTCGAAATCGAGAGGCCGTGGCGCGCAGTTGAGATAGAAAACGCGAGTGTGCAACAAAAGTGTTACGTAGAGACAACGAAAACCACAACGCAGACTACGCCTAGAGACAACAAGAAAATCACAACGCAGACTACGCCTAGAGACAACGAAAACCACAACGCAGCCTACGCCTGGAGACAACGAAAACCACAACGCAGCCTACAACGCAGGCCACGACGCAGACCCCAGGAAGCAAAGGAGACCAGGAAGATCATGGGACATCGACACCACACACGCGGGTGAGCTGGCTGATGGCCAAGACGGGAGGGCTTAGAGTAGGTGTGCGGTGGGAGTAGTTAGGCTGAACAATCAATAAAATCCTCTTATACATATGCATATATTCCTAATCAAACCTCTCTTTTGCTCTTCGCTCGGGTGGCCGGCGTCCCGGCTGTGACACCTATTTCCGTACACCTACCCTCGCTCTAGCGTGCCTCTCTGATCTCGGCAACAGGGGTTTTACCCTGCCGATATCGGGAGTGATACGTCTTCCTCCTTCTCCTCCTCCCAGTGTGTGGCCTGCTCCCTTCTCTGGCAACAGGGGATTTACCCTGCTGGAGTCGGTTTCGGGCTGCGCCCTTCCTTTCCCCTCCTGATACAGTCTGCCTTACTGGCGGGTCCACGCTCCCCTGCCGTCCCCCGGCGTATGCATTTCGCTCCGGTTTTGGCAACAGGGGATTTACCCTGCCGAGACCGGGATCTGGTGCGCCGCCGGGATCGCTGGGCCTCGCGGGGACCGCGTCTTTCCCCTCGTCCCTAAGTTATATCTCGAAGGTCACGCCGTTGGCTGTGATTCGGTAGCCCCCTATGAAATAACACGCCCTCCAGTCTCAATAGTCTCAGCAACTTATAAATAAACTGTAAGTGACCCTGGACAGACTGAGATATGTACCCCAGCCTCAGATCACTACCTTACATTATCTATTTTCGTCTTTTGTGTGGGCGGAAGGGGGCGCGGCATAATTTTGAAATAATCTTGTATTGAAGTGATATCACAGGAGCTTGGATAGAAAGTTTGGTTGCTCCAGCCCTTATAGTCTCTGAGATCTAGGCGCTCATTTAAACGAATAAGCAAAGCAGACAGGGTGGCGTGTGAGAGAGAGCGAGAGGGAACGATGACTTTCGAAATGGTTTTCTTCATTGTAACTATAATAATGATCCGATCTGATCCAGATTCAACACTCTGATAGAAATGATCATTCGCTATAATTCTGGTTTTAGTTTTCTCGTATCTTCAACATTGTATACGCCATAGACTTTCGTCTTTTGTGGGGGCGGAAGGGGCGGGGCGAAATTTCAGGAGACTGGATACAAAACTTGGTTGCTCTAGCTTAAGTAGTCTCTGAGATATAGGCGCTAATGAAGACGGACAGACGGACGGACAGACAGACATGGCTATATCGACTCGGCTATTGATGCTGATCAAGAATATATATACTTTATGGGGTCGGTAACGCTTCCTTTTGGGCGTTACACACAACCGTTATCCCAACAAATCTAATATACCCCTATACATAAAGATATATACTTAGAGATAATCAGCGGTAAAGAAGAAATATAAAAATAAAAACAATAACTAAACCATGCCACTTCTGGTTCTTTGCAGAATGTTCAAACATGAATACATTATTTTACTTAAAGAACAAGTCTTTAAAAATTCACGCAGATAAACACAAAACCAATATATTGAAGTAAAAAATATACATAAAGTATAGCATTTATGAATGCTAGGGTGCGAAAAATTATCTGTCAACTCATTAACACACGACATCCCAAAGTCAAGTGCAGTAAGCAATTAAGACCCTAATTTAGTCCATTTAGTATGAATTCAACAATCTGCTCACAAGTGTCTAGGGTTTCCTTTAAGGCTGGTATCCAGCACCGCGAAATTTTACTGAAAGCAAACTGCTCATTATTTCGGATATGTGGAACTCAGCTAATGTAATGTGACCAAGAACCTAAAAAGTGATTTGCCACTCTCATGAATCAGCTGTGTTTTGTAAACAGCGCCAATTTTGAAAATTAAACTAAAATTAAAAAACGGAATGGAAGTAATTCTGACGATGAAGTGATTGTGTTGGTAGCGGCACATATGGTTATAAGACGAAGTACAGCACAGTTGGAGGCGCCAAAATGTCCAAAATGCTCATTTTCCGTGATCCGCTAAAGACATGATATTGCCTTAATTGCTTTTATTAAAGCAATCCTCTCCTAACTTTAAACATTTGCATATCTCTTTTTGGTTTTGCGCACAAATTTTACCCCCACCTTTCACTTTGACTTCAGTAAAAATAGGCACATATATTTTACTGGCACCCCTATCAGCTGTTCTCACAGTCCACATTCATGTGAATATCGATACTATCGATACAAATTCGTGGATCCCGTTTACGTTGCTGGATACTGACTCCAGGAAAACACAAACGAAAAATTACTGGCCCCGTTTTTTTTATATGAAGTTTGGCAGTAATTTTTAGTTTCCGCGGTTGCTGGATACCCAGCTTTAAGGTCTAAACACACAACTTCAGTACATTGAGAAACTATCGCCCGCCAGTCCAAAGCAT
Organism: Drosophila algonquin; assembly: GCA_035041765.1. NCBI lineage: Eukaryota > Metazoa > Arthropoda > Insecta > Diptera > Drosophilidae > Drosophila > Drosophila algonquin. Next base: position 59,783 of record JAWNKY010001068.1, on the reverse strand, counting down.
CCCTTGTGGAGGGCTTACCCAAACCTAAGCGCACCATCCGAAACAGTAATCCCTATCAGAAACTCTTCAGGCAGCTGGGACCGAAGCGACAAAGACAGAGCCTGTACTTTTGCCTTACACCTTCAAAATTTTTTCCAGACAAGCCCTGCAACTAATTCATTCGCACTACCGTCGCCGTCAATTCAAACTGAATCTGTGACGTAGCCAATTCTGTTTCAGCCAAACGAAGTTGCAAAAGTCATAAACCAAAAAAGTCCCCAGGCAGTGAGTTAATAACTCCAAAAATGCTAATTGAACTCCCAAACTTTGCAGTGAATGTCATTTGTAAACTCTTCAACGGGATCACACGACTTGGCTACTTTCCAGAAAATTAGAAAAAATCGATAATCATAATGATACCGAAGCCAGGAAAAGATCATACAATACCAGCTTCGTACAGACCAATTAGTTACTCTCGTGTCTTTCAAAACTGCTCAAAAAATGCCTTTTGACGGGCATAGTCCTATTCAGAGCAGACTCCCGCCGAATAGTGGCTTGCCAAATAGCAGCTATTTATTGGCCTTCAGCCGCATATTTCCATTGCTACATAAATTGTTTTTGTAAATTCTTGCACTTGCTTGTCCTGCTAAATGCTCTCTCAAAGCTCGCTTTTCTCTTAGTTATTTATGTTTGACGAGCGAAGCGAAGCTTATTCGGAATAATTATTCGCCCGATCGGGGATAAAAAACGTTATAATATAATTGATCGTCTGAATTGCGAAGTCAAATAATAAAAATTCAAAAAAAATTTCGGCTTTTTGTGCATAATTCGGTGCCGAAACATACACCGTTGCTGGCTATTCGTCGCAACAATTTGGTCAGTGCAGTGCATTGCAGTAAACTAACTAATACATGCAAACGGAGCACAAAGCGGAATCGGACAACAGCGTTAATGCCTAGTGACATGACGCGCGTCAATTAAATGCCATGGACAGGTTTCTCACTTTCTCTCTTTGCTGCAGTTGGCCAATGATGCTCGACTGGAGTTCGCCAATATTTACATCAATGTCAGGTCCAAGCTGTCACGGGAGTTGACGGCTCGGCACACTTTCGAGGAGCATTCATCTGCCTTTGCCTATGCATTATTGGCCGTTCTCGACTGCCCCAGTTGCAGCTTCCGCGATTTAGTGGGGACTATATGGATTGGCCAGAAGTCCACTCGATGTTTACGACAATGGTGCACAATGATTCGCAGACCGGTCATCGAGAAATTCCAGTATCTACGTGGGTGCCTAGATGGAGCTGCGCTAGATACGATTCGTGTTTTACGTCTGAGGAAAATAACGAAGAGGCGTTAAATTTATTAAAGTTGCGATTTGATAATAAGCTTATGCATTTTCAGGCACACGTCAAGGCTATTTTCGGGCTCCAAGGGGTGGAGAACGGCTCGGCCATCGGTTTGCGTGCGCTCAGCGACAAAATCAACGCGCACTTACATACGTGCCCTGCGGACTTTGGAAACACCTCAGGAGATTTCCGATGGGTTGCTCGTTGGCATCGTAATCGGAGAAAATAAACCTATCACCCTTATAACCTCCATTAACAAGGCAAGTCCTCCATTACATATCCTGATGTCAGGCTTTTTTAAATCTCTCTGTTTTTTCGTGATACAAGGAGGCAAAGAAGTTTCCTTCTCTCCTTCATCCATTGCAGCGTTGCAGGTCAGGGACATGTAGGCAGTGTCAGGCCAAGCATCACATACTGCTCCACGTGCAATTGGGCGTTGATGCTGAGTTTCAGTCACCGACCGCGGAATCGAACGAGTGACCTAGTATCAAGAAAATCTGAGAGCCCTCCCCACTCATGCCCGAATTCTCTGCCTATCCAACACGTGTTGCTAACTACCGTAAGTGTATATATCAAAGGCCGTTATGGATCGCTTATCCCATGTCGTGTAATTTTGGATTCCGCTTCTCCGCTTACACAGTTAACTGTGTAACATCGAGACTCGCAAATCAGCTCCAGTTGAATCCACATCCGTTGCATGTTCAAATTGTCGGCATTGGAGAATCAATTCTACCTTCGAGCAAGGCTGTAAACATCGTTCACAAACTCAGGACGCAAGCTATCGCGGTTCTCTCTCTGCAATTATCACTTTCTCAATCACAGGAATGCAGCCGAACTTTTGACTAGACGCAAAGGATTGGCCAGTGCAGAATAATGTAAAGCTAGCTGAACCTAACTTTTCTAAGCCGCAGCGGGTCTATCTGTTGATAAGTGCTGGTTTGTTTTTCGAGTTAATGTGCGTCGGGCAAATTCCACTGTCGGACCAATTGCCAACATAACAGAAGACGAAACTTGGCTGGATAGTGTCAGGAAGCATTAATAGCTTCGGGAATAGTCGTGCGCCGCTAGCAGTTGTTGCAGATTCCCCTAACATCTTCGCTGACGAGGCCAATTTGTGCGACATCGTAAGACGGTTTTGGGAAGTAGACGGAGATTATGCGCCCTCATCAATTTCGGAGGAGGATGTTCAGTCTGAGCAACATTTGGTTGCAAACTACGTTCGCCTAGATTCCGGAGCTTACTCCGTACGGTTGCCAACTAAAATCAGTTTGGAGGAGTTAGGAGAATCGTATCAGCAGCGCTACTTAGATTTCTAAATTTGGAGAGAAAGCTAGCAAAAAATTCGGAATTTAAGACAAAATATTCGACATATCTTCAGGAGTATCTGGATTTAGGACACATGTCGCCAACTGTACGTCAGTCAGACCTCCCTCAGTACTTCTTTAGGACGTTGATGTGCAATGACTGCACCATCAAGTGGCCCAAGCGACACCAGCCGATGGCTGTTACGCGCGGATCCCAGGCAAGAACGCAGCCCACCTCCCGCCCAACCGACCGAGGGGCGCTGCCGCATAACGCGCGACTCGTTTACCGAACCGATCGCGGACATGCAGGAAGGATAGGTGTTAGACTAGTGTTCGAGGAAAAGTAGAACAAATCTAACTAAAGAAGCGAAGTAATTACTAGTTACGGGAAAGATATAAGAGTATCTGTAATTTAAGACTAGGAAGGGAGTTAGTGGTAGATACAATATGATAGAGGGAATTATAATCCGAGCATAGGACCCTAAATGGTTCATGCAAGGAGTAATTCGACCTACAAAGCGGAAGAAACAAGGGTGTATAGTTCCTAGTGCTTCTAATAGGAATCGTGAAGTTTATGCGGCTCAACAGGTCAGGGCTATCTATGTCACCCTTGATCAAGTTGTGCACAAAAATCACTCCAAGCATTTTCCTACGATTAGCTAAGGTTGGAAGGTTTATTAGCAGCAATCTATTAGAGTAGGACGGTAGTCTCACACCTGCATCCCAGCCGAGACCTCGAAGAGCAAAAAGTAAAAAGTTTTTCTGAACTGATTCTATACGGTCCTGGTGTACGTTGTACTGAGGGCACCATACACAAGAGCCGTATTCTAAAATCGGACGAACCAGAGAGGTGTAGAGAGTCTTTGTTATATAGGGGTCGTCAAATTCCTTTGACCACCTCTTTATAAACCCAAGCACGCCCATGGCCTTGTTCACCATGGTAGAAATGTGTTCTGAAAACTTTAACTTGGGATCTAGTAGAACACCAAGATCATCAACCCGGGTAATTCTCTCAAGAGAACCACCACAAAGGGTGTAAGGAACCAGAAAGGCGCTGGAGCGATGGAAAGTCATTACTTTACATTTTGAAGCATTAAGGTTTAATAGATTTGCACAACACCAAGACTGAAATCTATCGAGATCGGATTGCAACCTGGATTGAAAAGAAATGTCCTTATACTGGACACAGAGCTTAACATCATCCGCATACATAAGTACTCGAGAGTATGTTAATACAGAAGGCAGGTCATTTATAAAGAGTGTAAAGAGTAAGGGGCCTAGATGGCTGCCCTGTGGTACACCCGAAGTCACCATAACTGGTGAGGACAGGGAGTTTTTGAAAAGGACTCTTTGAGACCTAGAACAAAGGTAGCTAGAGATCCATCTCAGGAGATTGGGCGGGAACCCTAGAAGGTCGAGCTTTTGTGCTAGGAGGGAATGGTTTACAGAGTCGAACGCTTTACTAAAATCGGTGTAAACAACATCCGTCTGCAGATTACCTTGAAAGCCTTTTATTATAAAGGAGGTAAACTCCAATAAATTTGTTGTGGTTGATCTCCGCCTTATAAATCCATGTTGAGATGGAGATATAAGTGATCTGCATAGATGCTGCAGGTGCGGAGTTAAAATTTTCTCAAACACTTTAGGAATAGCGGATAACTTAGATATACCTCTATAGTTCATTGCGTCAGACTTGCTACCTTTCTTATGGAGAGGAATTATATAGGACTCCTTCCATATCGGGGGAAAGCATGAAGAATTTATGGATAGGTTGAATAGTTTAAGCAACGGCCCACACAGAGACTCGGCACAGTACCTGAGTACACAGCCGGGAACTCCGTCCGGACCCGGTGAGAACACCGGCTTTACTGTTCGTAGATCATGAAGCAACGAGCTTTCATTTAGCAAAGGACTGAAAATGCCGTTCGACCTCGGTAAACCGTATGGATACGGCTGACCAGAGTAAACGTCTTGCGAATAGGTAGTTTGGAAAAAACGGGCAAAAAGATCGGCAATTGCCTGATCATTATCTGCCGACGTATTACGGAAGGACAGCGAGGATGGGTGTGCGGACGTTCTACGCTTACTGTTTACGAAGCTGTAGAACTGTTTGGGGTCCTTAGAAAAACGTATCCTGCATCGAAATAGGTAATTCTGATAGCATTGAGCGTTAAGAACTGAGAAGTTTGACCGAGCTATTACATAATGAGCAAGAGAAGAAGGAGAGCCAATTTCTTGAAATTTTTTATACAGTCTTGATTTTAAGTTTTTTAGATGGGATAGCTCCTTGGTAAACCAAGGGGGTTTTCTTGATCTAATCGGACAGGAAAGTGGGACACAAGAGACAAAAAGTGAGTCCAGTGCATCATAGAAAATGTTTGTGCCTGTCGTAACATCACTGCACAAATATAAAGCGGACCAATCAAAATCCCTAATGAGGTTATTAAGCTTCGTGAACTCGGCTTTCCGGAAGCAGCGGACACTTTGGGGTGGTCTACCCGACCGATCCAATACAGTTCGTCCGAGGTCGAACGACACTTCGAAAGTAGGATGGTAGGCATCTTCAGGTATAGTGAGCGGGGGGACTCGAGTTAACAACGCTAAGGTCGGATCCGTTACAAAGCACAGATCAAGAAATCGACCCAAGGAATTTTTAACATGGTTAACTTGAGACAGAGACAGGTCAATCAAGCCGTCAACAAAGTCATGACGTGCCATGGGCACCAGACTATTAGACTCATTTGCCGAAGACCAAACAATTCCTGGTAAGTTGAAGTCACCAAGAACTATCATGTGATCTTTGTCAGATAGCGAGGAAGAAATAGCGGTTAAGGCGGACAAATGCTGCTCGTAAATTGCGATATCCGAAGAAGGTGGAATATACGAACAAGTTATGAAAACTGAGAAAGCGGGAAGAATCAGTTTTACACACAGAAATTCCAGTTCCTGCTGGATCTGGACTGTGAAAAGTTCCGACGTGAAGTTTGAGTCCACAGCAATCAGAACCCCTCCTGCACGTCGAGACGAACGATCCTTTCTATAAGTTGTGTACCGACCTGCCAAAACTTCGGAACTAAGAATGTCCGGCTTTAACCAGGTTTCGGTAAACACAATAACGTTGGATGCAAATGCGACACTATCCAGGAAAAGAATGCTGAGCTTACTACGCAAGCCTCGAACATTCTGGTAGGTCACCAAAAGAGAGTTAGTTAGTTTTTTGGACGGGAGGTAGAGCGGGAAGACGACGAAGGAGCACTGGTCGGATTTGTTGGCAGAGTTATTGGGGGCCTGGTCTTCTTCTTTGCCTTAAACTCCTTCACCACCAAATGCTCCGGCCAAAATTTGGCAGAACAGATGGTGTCAAAATGAGTTTGAGAGACACTTATTTTAAAGGAAGATATCTCCCTGGCGTAAGAAAAGTTAAATTTTTCCACCTTAAAATCAGCGGCTTTTATTTTGCTTCGGATATAAGCCGTCACATCATTAATTGTGGAATCAGGGGCAAGCCGCGAGACAAAAACTTGTCTCTTTGGTGGGATCCCCACCAATCTTGGCACCACAGGCCTATCACCTGTGATGGTAATACCCGGTGGTCCGGGACGTATATTAACTGGTGGGGTCGGAATTGAGGGGACCGCTAATGAGTTTGCGGACATTACGGACACGGACGCTACAGACGACTTTGGCTGCATGCCCTCCGACGCGATAAATTCGGCTACCGAATTTTCATCACCAGCAGCTGTCGTTGCCTTTGGAGTGGCGAACGATATCAACTGCTGCACTTTTGGGGTGGTCGGAGTCAGCTTTTCAGCATCGGCCGGTCGAGGGGCAGTCGGCACATGCAGATCCCGCGGAGTGACCTTTTTGCGCCTAGGAGACTCAGTCAGTAGTTTGAAGCCACTAAACTGAGACTCCATGGCTAGGAGCCGATCGTACTGCTCTTTGAAGCCCACGGTCAGCTCCCTAAAGCCCTTCCGGGTCTGCCTCATAAACGCTGCCATCTCCCTCTCAACCGGACGGCATGCCTCACAGCTGTAGTGCAGGCCATTCCTTTTCGCGATGGCATCACCCTTGTCTCACCATTGCGTCCATAAGCAGGAGAGTACAACCACCAAATGATGTGTAGTGTTCGATGGTTCTGACAAAAACAGCGTCTGAAATATCAATAGATGCTAGACCCACTGTCCAACCTAAAATTCTGATAGCACTGCTTCGTTTCCGCTTTTTTAAAATCTCCTTGTGTGGCGACATCTGCAACTGCACTGCAACATTTACCGCTAGCTACGCGTTTGTCATCCCGATCAGCATGTGCAGTGCATCCTATGGCGCAACAACCTAAAGGAGAAGATTCAGGTGTTTAAGTTTGAGACTGTTACTTACAGGACCGAACCTGCCGCCTTTTTGGCAATTCGTGCTATGCATCAATTGGCAAATGATGAAGAGTCATTGTTTCCGCTTGGTTCTGATACCGTTCGAAGAGATTTTTATGTCGATGATCTCATATCATTCGTCATCAGGTGAAAAAGCTACTCTCGAAAGGATGTTTTCCCATACGTAAATGGTGTTCGAATGAAGTCGCTGCTTTAGAAGGCGAAATTGAGGCGGACCTCGAGAAGTGCTTTAATTTCCACGACGCGACAGAGGTAACTAAGGCTCTTGGCCTTTGGCGTAGCGGCCGTTGCGGGCCCAATATCGAAGCGTTCGGTTCTGTCTACACTTGCTAGGTTCTACGATCTCAAGTTGGACTGGGACGAAAGCCTGCCCTAGGATCTTTATACGTTAGCGAGCTAACCTCGCAGCTGTCGATGGTAAGGAATTTCAAATTCCCACGTTACGTGCTTTGTCAGAAATCCAGAGTGGAAATGCATGCGTTTTGTGATGCGAGCCAGTCAGCAAATGGTGAGTATGTTTACATGCGGTTTGAAGATGGTGGTAGTGTGCAGAGCGATCTCTTATGCTCCAAGTCCAGAGTCGCACCCTTGAAAAGATGACTATCCCAAAGCTTGAGCTATCGGCTGCCCTCGTATTAGCTGAACTGGTTTCCACCATAGTTAAAGGATTATCACTTCCATACCAAGTGCATTGCTGGTCGGATTCTTCCATAGCCCTTGCTTGGATTCGGGAATCGCCCTTGAATTTTAATATATTTGTCTCTAATCGAGTTGAGCGGATTCAGGAGCTCACTGCTGGAATGACTTGGCGTCACGTGCCCACGAAGTTGAACCCGGGCGACATAATATCGCGTGGTTCGACGCCTACTGAACTAATGGATAACAGCCTTTGGATTTCTGGTCCACCATTTTTGCTTCGTGAGAGCTCAGAGTGGCGTGCAGGCTTGCCATTACCGACTGAAGTACCAGAACGTCGTCATGTAGTATTGATTGTTTCAAAGGATAGGGATATATCGTAAGATTGGAAATTTCAAAACTCATTCGGATCAATGCAGCGCGTCTTTGCTTATATATATCGTTTTTACAACCTCTGGGACAAAAGCTTGCTGCGGTCGAAAGGTCAACTTACTTTATCACCAAAAAGCACGATGGCCTCACTGAATCCATTTCTGGACGGTTTTGGACTGATTCGACTTGTTTCACAAAGAACATTCTGTCACCGTCTCTATTATCGACTTTTTCCACGAAAAATTTCTCAGTGCAGGAACGCAAGGATTGCTCGGATTGCTTCGTCAAAAATTCTGGCCAATTGGCCCAGTGCTGAGGAAGCATGTCATGGGAAGTTTGCCTACGGATCGCGTAAGGACTAATCCAGCATTTCAAACAACAGGCGTCGATTTTTGCGGACCCCTTTATTACATGTCGGAAGTCAGAAGCAGGCGTCCAATACAGATGTCTTCATATGTTTTAGCACCAAGGCGACTCATTTGGAAGCTGTTCGGGATTTGTCCACAAAATCCTTTTGGCAGCATTAAGGCGTTTTATAAGTCAGCGTCCCAAACCTCGAATCATCTGGACAATGCGACTAATTTTGTTGGGCCAAAAATTTACGATCGGCAGCTGTTCCTCATAAGTCGGCTGTATCAAATCCATGCGTTTCCAGTGGGATCGATTAGAAATTCATCCCCCTCGCTCGCCTCACTTTGGGGGCTTTTGGGAAGCGGCTGTTAAGGCAGTTAAATGTCATTGTCATTGCATAGTGCATTTTCACCCTTGATGAAACTCAGACCCCGAACTGTAAAATCTCTGCTTTACTTAGTTTCCGGCTACTTTATGCAATTACAGAAAGTCCTGACGATCTTTCTTAATAGAGCACCGAGTGCTGCATTCGACGAGCCAGACGTCCCGCTTCTCCGTTTCAACCTCCTGAGTCGATGGCAACGTTGGCGCCAAACGCAATGAGAAGGGCAAGCAAGCGACACTCTCCGTTTAGACATCAACCAATAAAGCAGTAATCGTAATTTTATTTCTGCGCCGCGTTTTTATTTATTCGGCCGATCGGGAATAAAAATCATGTTCCCCACAGTTCCATATCAATTTGGTTTTCGAGAAAGCCATGGAACAATAGAGCACGTCAACAGATTAACATCAGAAATACGGACTGCATACGAATATCGGGAATACTGCAGTACGATATTCCTTGACGTTGCACAGGCTTTCGACAGAGTTGGCTCGATGGTCTAAAGCATTAAATCAGAAACATTCTGCCCGAAAACACTCACAAAGCTACTCGAATCGTACCTCTACAATAGTCTTCGCCGTGAGATGCAACGCTACAATATCTAATGATTACACTACAGGTGCTGGAGCGGTATACTCATTCCCACGAACGAGCGGCTAACAACTTCTACATTCGCAGACGATAGCGCGATCATAAGTCGGTCCAAATGCCAAATTCAAGCAACAGCACTGCTAGCTGATTATCTCGTGGTAGTGGAGAAGTGGTTATCAGACTGGCGCATAAAAATAAACGAGCAGAAGTGTAAACACATAACGTTTACTTTTAACAGACAAACGGGTCCCCCGCAAACCCTGAATAACAAGCAACTTCCACAAGCCGACGATGTAACAAACCTTGGCGTCCACATTGATAGGCGACTTACATAGCGGGGACACATCGAAGCTAAGAAAATGTACCTCAAACTAAATGTCTTCATTGGCCTATAAACGCTCGTTCTCCCTCTGCCTGGACTTCAAGGTCCTGCTCTACAATTTCACGCTCCCAGCTGTGGGGGAACGCGAGTAGCAGCAACATCGACATTATTCAGCGAGCACAATCGAAAATCCTGAGAACCATCACTAGGGCACCACGGTATGTTTGGAACGACAACATTCACAGAGATCATGGTATTCTACCCGTTAAAGATAAAATATACAAACAAAAAGCGACCTACCACACCAAGCTAACTTTTTATCCAAGCCAGCTCGCCAGGGGTTTAACTCGCATTTCCAACCGGACCCGATTACAATGCAATGACCGTCCAGCTCAGCAATAGTTATTAGAGCCCCTCAAACTTGCGTCAGCCAACTTGACTGTCAGATAGCGTTTTAATTTAAGATTCAATATAATTATTTTTAGTCGTCCTTAGGAGAAGATCTAACAATTAATATGCAAATGTAAAAAAAAAAAAAATTAATAGAAGATATTTAATGTGTCGTTTGGTCTCACAGTTCGCCAAAAAGAACCAAAAAAAGAGTTCATTAAAGCCAGTCGAACAGTTCGTCAGACTCGTTAAACAAAAATCGTGGCTATACGCCCACCAACAATTTAGATGTTAAATAAATAAAAAGCGAGTAAATTATTCCTTAAAATACTACACAAAAAAAAGTATTAACTTAAAAACAATCTAATTTATTAATATGACGAGTGGGAACGTTGTGAGCTCTACTTTATACCCGGTACTCAGTCAGTATATACATACAATAATGAGCTTACGATTTATGACATTTATAATATGTTCGCAAAGGGGACGAATTAAATTTTGGCACAAAAGGAAAATTTCAAAAAATTAGGTCGAACCTTATTCTAGATTTTTATATATTAAAAGTTTTCTGTTTCCATTTTTGTTTACATACAGCTTCTTCTTCATTTTTACATCAGATTCTACATTTTTACATGTACATGTATAACTACATATTCGAGACGTGGAAGTGTTTGCAAGAGAGAGAGGGAATGAGAAGCGCTTGGCAGGCGTTGCGTAGCGACTGAAATTTAATTTTTTCTTTCTGACTATAATAATGATTCGACCTGATTTAGATTCGGCAATCTGTTAGATACGGCTATTTTCCATGATTACCTATGCGTTTTTGATTTTCTCTTATCTTAAAAATTGTGGATTCCACATATTTTCGTCCTTTGTGGGGGCGGAAGGGGCGTGTCCAAATTTTGAAATACACTTGTATTAAAGTGATATCACAGGAGCTTGGATAGAAAGTTTGGTAGCTCTAGCTCTTATAGTCTCTGAGATCTAGGCGCTCATTTAAATGAATAGGCAAAGCAGACAGGTCGCGTGTGAGAGAGAGCGAGAAGGAATGATGATTTTCTAAATGGTTTTCTCATTGTGGCTATATTAATAATCCGATCTGATCCATATTCAACACTCTTATAGAAATGGTCATTCTCTATGATTCGTATGCGTATTTATTTTTCTCGTATCTTCAAAATTGTGTATGCCACAGATTTTCGTCCTTTGTGTGGGCGGAAGGGGGCGGGGCGAAATTTTGAAATACATTTGGAGTAGTGTGATGACACAGGAGACTGGATACAAAATTTGGTTGCTCTAGCTTTAATAGTCTCTGAGATAGAGCCGCTAATGAAGACGGATGGACAGACAGACATGTCTATATCGACTCGGCTATTGATGCTGATCAAGAATATATATACTTTATGGGGTCGGAAACGCTTCCTTCTGGGCGTTACACACATCCGTTATCACCACAAATTAATATACCCCTATACTTCGAGTACCGGGTATAAAAACAATGAATTATTAATATAATTGTAATAAATTTAACTGTATTAAAAAATTGTAAAAATAGTTTAAGGAATATTTATTGTTCAAATATTATCAGATACATACATACCTACTCTTTTACTAGTTTTCTTTTTAAATGGTAATTTTCTAAATCCACTTATATGCGGATCTGAACTAAGGATCAATCTTTTCAAAGCCTTATTACTAGCTTTAGCAGCCTCCTTTGATAATTCTCCAATTGAGACTAATGCTCGAATAGTAACTCCAAAAGTAAAACTGCTTTATCTTTTCAACAAAACTTACCGATTTTGATAAAATAGTACTTAATTAATTTTAAATTGAGCAAAAAAGCTTGCGGTCTATGTATATGAAATGTATAAATTTCATTTTATTGTAGCTCAGCTGAATTAATTCAGGGGAAATGTTTATAGTTTGTTTTTTCCTATTTAAATTCAACGTATTTCAAGGGGATATATGAGTTCTATACTAAATCGGCGTGAAAATTCAGAAAAATCAGACGATTCCGAAAGAGAAGTTGTTAATTTTATTTGTATTGAAGGAAAATAAAAATTTAAGGAAGGTATCAGCCAGACAGCACCAGTTGACAGGAGACCTATCTTCAAAATTCACAACGCTATGCAGCAAAATCAGGTTCATGTGTTCGAAGAGCCAAGCATTTAAAGAGATTAATATTAAAAAAAAAACATTTTCGCAATTCATATCGCTACGAATATTGCAAAATATAAAAGCTTTTAGTATACATACATTTTGGCTATTATAAGTGGGCTTTTTCAAACTACATGTTCACACATGTTGCTATATAACTAAAAAAATTTCCATTTCTGCAACCCTTTAATGTTGTAAAAAAATTTATTTATCTATTTTGCTGTTCCCAACATCCAAAAGACTTCGTCTGTATTGTTCTTCAGTAACCATAACGCCGTCCATGTCCACAAAACGTGTATGCATTCCAGCAGCAATAAATCGCTTGGTAGCAGGCATGTCTAAGCGGGGAGCTTCAAGTGAGGCATTTAATTCCTTGCTTCTACCCAGAATTTCTTTTGCGCGACCCAAATCATGTATTATACTATGCTGAAAATATTGATTTAATTTATAAGGTTATTGGATATATGCACTAAATATTGTAGCATTACCTTGGAAACATCTGAGCCCTGTAACTTTAAATACATCCAATATAAAGTGGTGGTTAAGTATACCAAATAACTGTCCAATTCGATTTGTTCGTCTATGTTCAAAAGTGGAGATCTATGCGCTGAGAGAGCTTTTTTAATGTCGGTCTCTAAAGCATCAAGGCTTAAATCAAAGCTTTTAACAGCTCCTTGAACTTGATCGTCTTTTTGTAGTTTTCCCTCTAGATGAAAGCCACGTTCCGCTCTTTTGATATTGTAATCTTTTCTTTTCGACATTTAAAACCTTTGTAGTAAACTTCTATCTACAATATTGAATGTTAAATTTTATGATTAGTCTATGACCAAAGTAGTCGTCAAAAATACAGTAATAAACGATCGGGAATGTTGTGAGCCACGGCTCTATTTTTATACCCGGTACTTAGTCAGTATATATCTATATAAATACATATGTACATACATTATACGTAAGATCCGGAATTGGTATTGGTAACCTAGACTGCCGCATGCAGTTTTTTGTTATGGCTGTTCGCAAAAGCGAAGAATTGAATTTTTTGGTTAATGCGGCGAGTGGGTGATTTCGGCACTTGTCATGATAGATGAGAGAAAATCATGGAGAAAACGAATGAAACGAAGACGTTAGGTCTTTATGTGGGGTTTTTATACATTTTTGTGTTTAATAGTTAATTAAGGTTTAGATACAAAGTACATCTTTTGGTTGATATTTTACATCATTAGTCGTTTTGAAGTCCGTTGCTGTCGTCGTTGTTCTTCCTTTCGCCAACCTTATATCTTCCTATTTTCGTTCTGTAGCTTCTCAATTTGAGCCTTTTCCTTTGCTCTAAGGTCGTGACATGCCTGTACCATTTAGTCGACACTTAGTTTTGAGAGAACTGAAATTACGATTGAGTTCAGTCTCTCAACTTGACCATTTACCCTCGGTAGTCCTGTCGTCTTTACCAGCTTAACTCCTTTGTCGTCGCAGTACTTTACAAAGTCTTGCGAGATTCCGAATAGCTTCTTGTTCCATTATTGCTGGAATAATCACGCAATACTAGACAGATAACGAAATATATCATTTACGTGACGCTGAAAAACGGCCGGTGAATTTAAAAATCCAAACGGGACAATTGTGCTAAATATTTTTGCCACATAATTTTTGTAGTTTTTTGTAGTATTTTGTAGTATTTTGAGTATTTTGTTTTCCACATAATTGTCTATTAGATCGCGTACCTCTCGTTTGGCCTGGTCACTTCCAGCTTCGTTAATATTAATTGTATTGATAATATATAATTATATTATATTTAGTTCGTCACTGCTCGATATATTGCACACTTGCAGTCCGTTTCTATTAAAAACAAGTTCTGCCTTTAAACCGGACTTTTTCTGATAGATTTGGAGATTTAACATTTTTTAAAGAATTATGTTTTTTTTATGACGTAACTTTCTTATAACTGGTTGTATTGAACTTTGCAGCTCTGAAAAGCGGACATATGCAGCTATAGATCCATCCCTGACACTTTGTAGCTTCAGCTTAACGTCTGGACGATATTAAGTTTTCAAATACAAATTTCAAAATTTTTTGTTGTATTTTTTCCCGAAATTTTGACTTTGAACTCTAAGAAAAAATTGGAAAAAAAATGGCTAACATTTTTAGTTTTAGATAGACACATTATTTAAGCGTCGTTTAAGGTGTGGCTTGTAGGAATCGATGGATAAACGGCTAAGTTGCAGCCGTTTAACCAAACCTTCATATGCCAAATTTTGCAAAAAAATACGAAATATCTGTGTTTATACCAGTTGTCAAAGTTTTAATGTCGTACCCATTCTTTGCATTGTACTTCTCGTCATTTTCGTCGTAGGGAAAGCCAGAAAATTTGCGTAACCTTTTCGGTTTATTCTATCTCCCTCAGCCCCGAACACGAATTTATGCAATGCGGTTATGCGCTCTTAATTACTCGAGCGTAGATAAACACAGCATTGTGAAAAAAAAAGTATAAGTTCACATCAACTTCTCGTAATCTGTTGTTTTGTAATAATTTAATAATTTTTTAAGGTTTCTGAGGATGCTCGTCGTTATCTAGGGATGGGATCATCGTTACTCGTAGTGTCTAGGGATCATCGTTGAGATTTGCGTAAAAACCTGTGCATCAACCTACATTTATGTTAATTATTTCACTTTGTTTATACTCTTTTCAACTAATGACTTACTTTTTATATTTTTACATGTGTCCCACTTTTTTCTCTCCTCAGTCAGAGGGCGCATACTGCACAAACAAGAGTGTGTGTGATAGACACCGTTTTCGGTTTTGTTGGTTACGCAAAATTATATTCATTCATTTATAAAAGATAAACAGTGGTGCAGCAGTAAAGTAAATCTCTACTATTATTGTATCTCATTTGCATTGCCCCCTGCACTGTCATCAACATACATCTATATTATGAAGCACAGCAGCCGCTCCCTCCCGTCGCTTGAAAGAATCGATGGATAAAAGGCTAAGTTGCAGCCGCTTGACCAAACCTTCATAAAATATATTATTTTCGACTTTTTCTGAGTTTTTGAAGTCGAAATTTTTGTGGAAAAATACCGTTAAAAATTATGAAATTGAATGCTTAATATCTTCCAGACGTTGCTGCAACTAAAAAGTTTTTGGGTCGGGTTTATAGCTGTATTTGTCAGCTTCTCAGACCTGCAAAGTTGAATAGAGTTATATGAAAAATAGCACTATATCTGAAAAAAATAAATTAAAAAATTTTAAAAAAATCTTAAAAAAAAAAAAACAAAATTCTTTAAATACTTCTTTTAATACTTAATAATACAAAAATTCTGAAAAAGGTTTTTTGGACCACAGCAGAAATGTCGTGTTGACTAGTGTAATTAGCTTTACGTGGACAGATCTGGTTGGTACTACATAAAAGTCTAGCAATCAGAAATGTGTTTGAAATTTCCAACCGACCATATTTTATTACTTTCACGGTTGTTCCCGAATCCAATAAGAATGAAGGAAAACGCAGCAAATTCCGCGGCTCTACTTTATACATGGTAATCAGTAAGTACTTATGTAATTTTACGATTTATGTAACTTATTCTATGTTCGCAAAAAGGACGAATCGAGTTTTATCAAAAAAATAAGAGGGAGATTTTTATATATTAGAAGTATGTATGTACATATGTATATCTACGGCTCGTGGAATTATGTGCGAGATAGAGAGAGAATGAGTTAGGGTTTGAAAAGCGTTCCGTTGCCACTGAAATTTAATTGAATCCTTTTGGCTTTAATAATGATATAATATGATCCCGATTCACCAATCTGTTAGATACACTAAACTTTCGTTCGTATCTTGTTTCCAAACGGTTGAAAATTAGTTTTATTGGTACCATTTCATAAAAGAAAGATAAAAGAAGATATTTACTAAATATTCCTGCGGATCCCGTTTTGCTTGTTGTTTTTATTCGATTCAGAATTGGTCGTGACGTAAATTGTACATATGTATATTGAAAAAAAAACACATTCTAAGTCTTCGGCAAGCCAATGTCCGATATAGTCACAATTCTGTTAAATAGTCACTGTTAAAAAAATGGTTTGCAACAATTCACTACAGAAAAACGAGCGCAACATTGAAAAATTCGACGCCCTACTTGTTAGAAAATCAAAAAAATTATTTTCTGTCATCGGTAAATCCAGCAGCCGGACTATATGAAACAAGTTGATTCATGACGATTTAAAATTTCATATTGCTTACCTTAGGAAAAGAAATATCAGAAACCGAGTTAATTTCTCGAATTTGAAAAATTTGTTGTAGTCTAATGAAACTAAGATCCATTTGTTTGGATTTGATAATATTAGGCACTTTAAGAATAGTTTCCACGGCCCAAGGTACTCTATTGAAATGGTGAAGCATAATGGTAGAAACAGATGCTGTAGGAATGCGTTTCTCATTCCGGTGTTGGTCCAATATATCTTCTTTAGGACATTGAGGACGTTAAGTCACATGTTGGTGCAGTCATCATTGAATGCTGCACCATCATGTGGCCCAAGCGACACCAGCAGAAGGATGTTAAGCGCGGATCCCAGGCAAGAACGCAGGCCTCCTCCCACCCAACCGACCGAGGGGCGCTGCCGCATAACGCGCGACTCGTTAGCCGAACCGATTGCGGAGATACACGAAAGATAGGTGTTAGACTAGTGTTCGAGGAAAAGTAGAACTAATCTGACATAAAGAACTAAGCAATTTCTAATTTTGAGAAAGATATGAGAGTATTAGTAATTTAAGACTAGGAAGGGAGTTAGTAGTAGATATAATATGGTAGAGGGAATTATAATCCGAGCATTAGACCCTAAACGGTTCATGTTGGGAATAATTCCATCTACAAAGCGGAAGGAAAACCAGTATATATGTAGTTTCTAGTGTTCCTAAAAGGAATAGTAATGTTTATGCTGCTCAACAAGTCAGGGCTATCTACGTCACCCTTGACCAAGTTGTGGACAAAAATCACACCAAGCATTTTCGTACGATTCGCTAAGGTTGGAAGGTTAATCTCACACCTGCATCCCAGTTGAGTTTTTCTGGACTGAGTCTATACGGTCCTGGTGTACGTTGTACTGAGGGCACAGGACGAACTAGAGAGATGTAGAGAGTCTTTGTTATATAGGGGTTGTCAAATTCCTTTGACCACCTCTTTATAAACCCAAGCACGCCCATGGCCTTATTCACCATGGTAGAAATGTGTTCTGAAAACTTTAACTTGGGATCTAATAGAACACCAAGGTCATCAACCCGGGTAATACTTTCAAGAGACCCACCACAAGGGATGTACGGAGCCAGAAAGGCGCTGGAGCGATGAAAAGTCATTACTTTGAAGCTCATGAGTACTCAAGAGTATTTTAATACAGAAGGCAGGTCATTTATTAAGAGAGTAAAGAGTAAGGGGCCTAGGTGGCTGCCCTGTGCTACGCGCGAAGTAACCATAATTGGTGAAGACAGGGCATTATTTTAAAGGACTCTTTGAGACCTGGAACAAAGGTAGCTAGAGATCCATCTCAGGAGATTGGGCGTGAACAGAATCGAACGCTTTACTAATATCGGTGTAAACAACATCCGTCTGTAAATTACCTTGAATACCTTAAATGAGGAAGCAGGTAAACTCTAATAAGTTTGAAGTAGTTAATCCCCGCCTTATATATCCATGTTGAGCTGGAGATGATTCGGTTAACCATACTCTATTAATTCAAAAGCTGTCCATATTAGGTTTCCCTAGTAATCTTCTAAGTTGGACTTCGTCGTATCTTTCTAATCGTACACAACGGGTCTTATTTACTAATGTTTTATCAGAGATCGTTAATGTTACATCTGGTGTGCCACAAGGTAGTCATTTGGGTCCGCTCCTCTTCATTTTATTTGTGAACGACTTACCCTAAGTTATAACATTCTCTCATACATTAATGTATGCGGATGACGTTAAAATCTGTCTGCCCTACTCCGACTGCTAATTGCACTCACACCTTCAGCTGGACCTAAATGAATTTCTATTGTGGTGATCAAGTAATCTTCTATTTTTGAACCTCTCGAAATGCAAGCTTATGACATTTTACCGTCGTGCTCCACACTTTGTATCTTTTACTCTTGGTAATCATGTATTGGATCGAATTTCGAGTTCAAATGATCTTAGAGTATTATTTGATCATAAACTGTGCTCTAATAGTCATATAGCTGCGACAGCTAATAAAGCTAAGGGTGTTCTAGCATTCATCAAGCGTTGGTCCAAGGAGTTTGACATACATTTGACATTTAGTCACATACTAAACAATTGTACATTTCATTAGTGGATATTGGAGTATTGTTCCTGTGTGTGGAGCCCACAGTATAAGGAGCAGCAAGCTATTCTCGAATCAGTTCAGAAACAATTTTTAATTTTCGCTCTTCGTAATTTACACTGGGATTTTGGTAGAATCCTGCCACCTTACCGATCTAGGCTAAAACTTATTGACCTACCTTCGTTACACCATCGCAGAATATGACAATGGGGTTATGTTCGTGCACAAGCTCCTTCTCGGGATGGTGGACTCCCAAACTCTCTTGAGTCAGATTGACTTTACGGTTCCCTCTCGTTCTACTCGTTCTTTTAGACATATCAGATTACCCTTATTTAGGTCAAACTATGCCCAGCATGAACCTTTCAGGGTTTTATGCTATAAATATAATACCCTTTACCATATCATATCCCCTGAACTAACCCTTAAACATATAGCATTTAGCTTTTACAACCACCTGAACTCTGCTAACCTGTAATTTTAATTTTATTTAATTTTATTATAGTTTATCTTTAGTTCTTTCCCTAATTTATATAGCATTATTAGCAGATAATTGTTAATTAAATAAATAAATAAAATAAAATATATAACACTTTAGGAACAGCGGAAGATTTAGATATACCTCCATAGTTCTTTGCGTATGACTTGCTACCTTTCTTATGGAGAGGACTTATAGTAGTAGAAAAACGTATCCTGCATCGAGATAGGTAATTCTGATAGCATTAAGCGTTAAGAACGAAAAAGTTTGACCGAGCCATTACATAACGAGAGAGAGAAGAAGGAGAGCCAACTTCTTGAAATTTTTTATAAAGTCTAGATTTGAAGTTTTTTAGACTAGATAGCTCATTGGTAAACCAAGGAGGTTTTTTTGATCTAATAGGACAGGAAAGCGGGACACAAGAGTCAAAAAGTGAGTCCAGTGCATCATAGAAAATGTTTTGTGCCTAACGTAACATCACCGCACAAATATAAAGCGGACCAATCAAAATCCCTAATGAGGTTATTAAGCTTCGTAAACTCGGCTGCACGGAAGAAGCGGACACATTGGGGTAGTCTACCCGACCGATTCAATACAGTTGGTCCAATATCGAGCGACACTTTGATAGTAGGATGGAAGGCATCTTCAGGTATAGTGAGCGTGGGGACTCGACTTTACAACACGATGATCTGATGCGTTACAAATCACAGATCAAAGAGTCGACACAAGGAGTTTTTCACATGATTAACTTGAAAAAGAGACAGGTCAATCAAGCCGTCAACAACGTCATGGGCACTAGGCTATTAGATTCGTTTACCGAAGACCAAACAGTTCCTGGCAAGTTGAGGTCACCCATAACGCTCATATGATATTTATCTGATAGCGAGGAAGAAACAGCGGTTAAAGTGGACAAGTGCTGCTCGTAAATTGCGATATCCGAAGGAGGTGGAATATACGAGCAAGTTATGAAAACTGAGAAAGACGGAAGAATCGGTTTTACACAACTGCGTAAGCCTCTAACATTCTGATATCTCACTAAAGTAGACATCCAAATAGACAAGGTAATATTTATTAATAAGGTCTTTACGTACGAAGTTCATGCAACGTTGAAATGTTGCTGTGGCGTACGAGTGTACTCGTAGTGACCATGTTTAGTTGTAAATGCCGCTGTATTGACTTAGGATCCATTTCGATTTGATGGAAGCTTTTTGCTAATTCAATTGTAGTAATGTATTAGCAATTTCCAAGCTTACCAAGTATGTCGTCCATATTGGGGATCGGGAATTTATCGTTTACAGTTATTTCGTTGAAATTTCGGTAATCGGCTACTATTCTAAATTTTTTACCTGAAGCATCTTTCTTCTTAGGCACGATCCATAAAGGACTGCCATATTCCTTTCGCGAATTATGCCTTGTTTTAACATTTCGTTAAATTGTTTATTAACTTCTGTTTCGTGGTCGTTTGTATATTGGATTAGCATGTGAAGTTTTAATTTCTTGACGTAATCAGTTAATTTTAATTTTATTAAAGACAAATTCTTAGTGCTACAATATTACTACTATAAATTAGAGCACTAATTACTATGACAAATTGGCAAATATATATGAAATTATAAAGATCGAATTAATAAACAAAATAAAAATCTTAGGAAAAGTACCATTAAACAGTAAGATAAGGAATTTTGAACTTTAAACATTGGAAGACTTTCATTTAGTTTAAGACTATGTCTATATATATATATATATTTTGTTATTATTTTATTTAATTTAATTTATTATTTATTTTTTTCTTTTTTATTTGTTTTATTTATTATTATTATTTTTTTTACATTATTTGAATTATTAGAATTGATTACGATTTTTATAGTGTGGTATAACAATACGTTTAAATTGGTGTGCGCCTTTCATGGTTTTAAATGCGTTAGGAAGACTATTCCACAGTCGAACAGCATAAATATAAAATGATTTCTCTGCACATGCTAACCGGGATCTCAAGTAAACTAGATTTTTACTCTTGGGGAGGAAGTAAATTAAATGTTAATGTTAATGTTAATGTTAAAAAATTAATTTTTACATTAACCAAGCACGATAAATTTAAGCCGAATAGTTTGTTGGCATAGCCCGTAACGTGTTCCGTCCTTTTAGAACATACACGTATCGAGCCACACTATTGAAAGCAACTTTGAGCCTACGCTGACTAACATCATCGCAGCTTTCAAAAATTTCAGTCCCTTAAAAACTATTGGTAATACTACTCCCTTAGCAATAATAATTTTTGTTTGCACAGGAATATAATTTTTGGTTATTGACAATTGTCTAAGTGTGCCGTAAATTTTGGCCACCACTTTGATAACCTGGTCATTCCACGACAGGGTCTTGTTAAAGGTTATGCCAAGATTTTCTGTCTTATTTACGAAATCAATTCCTACATTATCAATACTCAGCCTAGGAAAATTGTCGGTATTTAGGGTCTTCTTATAAATCACAAGACACTTAGACGGATTAATATATAAGCTATTATCACATGCCCATTTACTAACACGTAAGAGATCAATATAAATATTTATTTGACTAAGCTTGGTACTCACATAGAATTGTACATCATCAGCATACATGCGAACATTACAGTTAGACAGACAAGACGGTGGGATCATTAATATAAATAGTGAATAGGAGCGAACCTAATATTGATCCCTGCGGAACACCACGGGGCATTGTCAGCAGGTCTGATGTTTTGTTCGAGGAAACAACGGCTTGACTTCGTTGCTTTAAAAAAGAGGACATTAGTTTAATGGCAGTGGCACTAAAATTGTACATTCTACTTAGCTTGGTGAGTAGTATGTCGTGGTCTACCGTGTCAAAAGATTTACTAAAATCAAGTAACGTCAATAATGTTACCTCACTATTGTCCATTTTTAACCTAATATCATCGACTACTTTTACAATTGCCGTTGTGCAACTACGATTAGTCCTAAAGCCAGACTGATGATGGACGATAAGCTTATTGGCGTTTAGAAAGTTTTGAATTTGTATGGCAATTAGATGCTTGAAAATTTTAGAGAGGTATGACAATATGTACATATATATGTCAAAAGTCTACGATGGACTTAGCAAAAGGCAGAACTTTTGCAATTTTCCATTCATTAGGGAATGTAGAGGTGGTAATGGTAGTATTAAAAATATGCGTTATGTGGCCTATTATAAATGGTAATAGCAATTTGACAGTAGGATTTGATTTAATTTTTTGTATGGACTGTAGCAATTAACATTGATACACAGGAATAAAATGGAAACTATTTTGACAATTCTTAAAAGACTCAGAACTCACATAGCAGTTACATACAGATACAGGGACATTTACATTAACAAATTTGTTATTTAAACAATTAACAATACTACTGTCAACATTACTATCATTTATCACACTTTGAACTTTCCCAATCCCCAATTTTTCAATATCTTTCCATTGTCTACTGTCGATTGCCCCCGTAAACCTATAAAATATAAACCTATAAAATAGGTACGCTTGGCCCTATAAATCAAGTCTTTTACAGATCGTCTGTTTGTACAATATATGGTGTGTAAGTGATCAGTGTTATATCTCTCCCATTTCTTGTATGCCTTATGTCCTAATTTTATTGCACTTTGTATATCTTTGTTAAACCAAGATTTTATTGAAGGCTTTATAACTTTGGTTTTGATTGGTACATGTTTGATGAACAAAAAGTCAATGAAGTATTGCACATGATGGATTTAAGTGTCAACTGCAGGAAAGGAAAAAATGAGAACGAGATCAGAGTTGTAACAATCATCATATAAACTGGCAATGTCTATGTTATTGATATCCCGGTATTTAATGGTTTGTTTGCAATAATTTAGAGGCAGGTCATACGTCATAAATATGAAGTCGTGTTTTGAGAAAGCACGTACAGAAATTTGATCATAAATTAATACTAGTTCCCTCTTATTAACGAAAAACAAGTCAATTAAGGTATTAGTCGTTTTTGAGAAGTGTGACGGTACTGATGTGTTCACCGGTACTAAGCCGAGAGATTCCATACCATCCAGGTGTTTTTCAGTGAAATGGTTGCTATTCATGTCACTTGTCAAAATAATATCACTATAATTAATTGTAAAGTTAGCTATTAAGTCATTTATGTCTGAGCGGTTTAAGTTTTTATGAAGCGTGTAAATGCAGCCAATAAGCCAATATTATTTCTAGGGCTGCTTGTTGGGCTGCTTAAGAATAACTTTACCCCGTACTCGTTTGCTCAGAAATATTGCTACACCCCCAGCATGACTACGACGACTAGAACGAAACACTGGTTATTAGTTGTTTCACAACTAATTAACATGTTTCTAAGTTCAGGTAAAAACCACGTTTCGGACACACATACCACATCTACTCGGGAATTAAGAATCAGATAACGATACTCTTCTATCTTATTTACTAAGCTCCGAGCATTTATGTGACAAATCTTGAGCCCAATTTTCTGCTTGCTTAGGACCCTAATTATTGCATGGCTGTTCGCTGTGGAGTTGAGGCTAGAGGCCATCAATATTGAAATTAGTTTTTCCATAGAGATACACACCAAATGCATAAAAAGTTACATATGTAAAGATCACACTGAATATTAAAGGAAAAGACAAAGAGAACAAAATTCTTACAATTAAATATAATAAAGAAGGTCTGAGAAGGGCTAAATTAAGATCGAAAAAGCTCATGCCCAACACCACATCATCCGCATACATAAGTACTCGAGAGTATGTTAATACAGAAGACAGGTCATTTATAAAGAGTATAAAGAGTAAGGGGCCTAGTAAGTGCCCGAAGTCACCATAACTGGTGAGGACAGGGAGTTTTTGAAAGTCTTTAATTATAAAGGAGGTAAACTCCAATAAATTAGTAGTGGTTGATCTCCGCCTTATAAATGCTGCAGGTGCGGAGTTAAAATTTTCTCAAACACTTTAGGAATAGCGGATAACTTAGATATACCTCTATAGTTCATTGCGTCAGACTTGCTACCTTTCTTATGGAGAGGAATTATAAACGACTCCTTACATATCGGGGGAAAGCATGAAGAATTTATGGACAGGTTGAATAGTTTAAGCAATGGCCCACACAGAGACTCGGCACAGTACCTGTGAAAACACCGGCTTTACTGTTCGTAGATCATGAAGCAACGAGCTTTCATTTAGCAAAGGACAGAAAATGCCGTTCGACCGCGGTAAACTGTATGGATACGGCTGACCAGAGTAAACGTCCTGCGAATAGGTAGTTTGGCAAAAACATGCAAAAAGATCGGCAATTGCCTGATCATTATCTGCTGACGTATTAAGGAAGGATAGCGAGGATGGGTGTGCGGACGTTCTACGCTTACTGTTTACGAAGCTGTAGAACTGTTTGGGGTCCTTAGAAAAACGTATCCTGCATCGAGATAGGTAATTCTGATAGCATTGAACGTTAAGAACTGAAAAGTTTGACCGAGCCATTACATAACGAGAGAGAGAAGGAGAGCCAACTTCTTGAAATTTTTTATAAAGTCTAGATTTGAAGTTTTTTAGACTAGATAGCTCATTGGTAAACCAAGGAGGTTTTTTTGATCTAATAGGACAGGAAAGCGGGACACAAGAGTCAAAAAGTGAGTCCAGTGCATCATAGAAAATGTTTGTGCCTAACGTAACATCACTGCACAAATATAAAGCGGACCAATCAAAATCCCTAATGAGGTTATTAAGCTTCGTAAACTCGGCCTTTCGGAAGCAGCGGACAAATTGAGGTAGTTTACCTGACCGATCCAATACAGTTGGTCGAGCGACACTTCGAAAGTAGGATGGTAGGCATCTTCAGGTAAAGTGAGCGGGAGGACTCGAGTTAACAACGCTAAGGTCGAATCCGTTACAAAGCACAGATCAAGAAATCGACCCAAGGAATTTTTAACATGGTTAATTTGAGACATAGACAGGTCAATCAAGCCGTCAACGAAATCATGTCGTGACATGTTTACCAGGCTATTAGACTCATTTACCGAAGACCAAACAATTCCTGGCAAGTTGAAGTCACCAAGAACTATCATATGATCTTTATCTGATAGCGAGGAAGAGGCAGCGGTTAAGGCGGACAAGTGCTGCTCGTAAATTGCGATATCCGAAGTACCTGGAATATACGAACAATTTATAAAGACTGAGAAAACGGGAAGAATCTGTTTTTCCATACAGGAATTCCAGTTCCTGCTGAATCTGGACTGTGAAAAGTTCCGACGTGTAGTTTGAGTCCACAGCAATTAGAACCCATCCTGCACGTCAAGACGAACGGTCCTTTCTAAAAGTTGTGTACCAACCTTCGGAACTAAGAATGTCCGGCTTTAACCAGGTCTCGGTAAACACAATAACGTGGGATGCAAATGCGACACTATCCTGGAAAAGAATTCTGAGCTTACTACGTTAGCCTCAAACATTCTGATAAGTCCCTAAAAGAGAGTTTGTTAGTTTTTTGGACGGATGGAGGTAGAGCGGGAAGATGAAGATGGTGCATTGGTCTGTTTGTTGGCACAGTTATTGGGGGCATAGTCTTCTTCTTTGCCTTAAACTCCTTCATCACCAAATGCTCCGGCCAAAATTTGGCCGAACAAATGGTGTTAAAATGAGTTGGGGAGACATTTATTTTAAATAAGAGAATTTAAACTTTTCCACCTTTAAATCAATGGCCTTTATTTTGCTTTTTATATAAGCAGTTTTGGAGTCAGTGGTTAGCTTAGGTGGCCACCCATCTTGGCACCACAGGCCTATGTGATGGTAGTACCCGGTGGTCTGGGACGTATATTCGCTGGTGGGATAAGAATTGACGGGACAGCTTAAGAATTTGCGGACACTTCAGATACGGACTCTACAGACGATTCTGACTTCATGCTCTCCGAGGTGATAAATTCGACTACCGAATTGCATCACCAGCAGCTGTCGTTGCCTTTGGTGTAGCGAAATAAACTGCTTTACTTTTGGAGTGGTCGGAGTCAGCTTTTCAGCATCGGTTGGCTGAGGGCAGTTGGCACTTGCAGATCCCGCGGAGTGACCCTTTTGCGCCTAGGAGACTCATTCAGTAATTGAGACTCATGGCTAGAAGCCGATCTACTGCTGTTTAAAGCCCACGGTCAGCTTCTTAAAGCCCTTCCGGGTCTGTGTCATAATTATGACCATGACCACTCGGCATGCCTCGCTAGCTGTAATGCAAAACATTTCGTTTAGAAATTGCATCACTCACGAGGCCTTTGAATCCAGCGCATTTTGTGTGCACTACGCTTTCGCAGAGACCGAAGGGGATACTCGGCTGATCATGGGTGATATTTTTTTGCAAATTTTTTTGGCACAGACAACTGAGTATTCCATTATGTATAAAAAATAAAATATATAAAATCAAAATACAAAATTTCTAAATAGACCAGTGTGCCAGATAATCGCTAAGAGGGGAATCAATACCTGAGAGCGAGGGAAGAAGAACAGGTATTTAAGTTTGAGTAATAGGGAAAGAGTAATATAACAACAAGTCTACTAGATGAGAAGCAAAACCAAAAATCCACTGTTGACCGGTGCAAAAAAGAATTATTTAATTATGTTTTTACTCAGTAAACAGGCATGCACCCCCAATCAAGAACAGATAATATGGTAGATGGTTAATTTAGGAATTTATTAGGGTTTATTTTCAAGAAACACAGGGTGTTTAGGCAAAATAAAATGAAAACAAACGCAGCAAAAAATAAAAACACGTTTAGTCACTACAAAAGAGATCAAACGTATATTGGATAAAGGAAAAAATGTGTGCCTCCCTCTACGTAAATATACTGGGGAGTATAATGCTGAACAGAAAATGCAATTAAAGTGGGATTTTGGATGGAGTAATGACCCGAAAAACTCCCAAATAATGACGTTGAAATGGTTCCTGGACAACAAAGTTCCACTGATGAAATGGCGTTCACAGCCACCAGACCTAATCCTATAGGTCACCTTGGAGGATCTTAAAGAATAGGTTTGGTGGCTAAAAGTCCAAAAAAATTATTTGAGGTAAAATTTTCAATCTGGTACCCCCATTGACCTATCATTTTGTGACGAACTGGTCGATTCCATGGGTTCCAAATATTAAAAATATAAGTAGCCTCAAGGCTACCGATTTTATTTTTTAGGCCTAAAAAAATTTCAATATGTATTTTTGTACGTTTAAGTTTTTCGAAAATTATTATTTATTTTATTCGGATGCGTTACTCTAAAGACTTTTAATTAGAATTGTGAAAAAAAAAATGTTTCACTGAAGAAATTTTTTAAAAATACGAAAAAAAAATATATGTAGTTTATATTATTTTATATATTTTCACCACTGTACATGGGCATGCGTTTTTGTTTAAAACGTTAATTCGTTGGTCTCGGTAGAAGTATCAATATCAATAAAACAATATCAGGCCAACTATCGTTTTTTTGTCTCATGCTAAGAACATTCCAAAAGTCTTAGAGAAGCCATTGCCAGTGACTGTTTGGTGCGGATTGTGGAGCGCAGACAACATTAGCCCAAATGGCGGAGCAACTTTTACGGTCAATGGAGACACCTATCACACCATGATAACAAATGTTTTGAGCTTTTTGTGGACAATGTTTGGTTTCAGCAGGACGGTGAAACTTGTCACACATCTCATGCCACAATCGTCTTATTGCGCGAAACGTTCGATGGCTGTTTAATCAGCCGAAATGGTGATGTCAATAGGCCGCCAAGAAGCTGCGACTTGACACCGTCGGACTATTTCAAAGAAAAGTGTTATGTCCACTATCAAGAGACAATTGACCACTTGAAGGCCAAAATTCGTGATGCCCTTGACGAAATACGGCCCCAAACACTCGAAAAAGTGCTCGAAAATTGGTCCGACGAATAGGCTACTGTGAGGCCAGCCGCGGCAGCCATTCGAATGAAATAATATTCCATTTCTAAACGGAACAACTGTACTTCAAAACAAACAAATAAATTTGCCAAAATCTCCAACCTTTTTTGTTTTATTATATTTTTAAATCGAAACTTTTAAATAGCCCACACTTCATACACATGTACACATCCTGACCGGATACCGGGTATTAGTAGTAGTAGTTTTTTTACACACACTTTTTGTGCGGTGCTTGCTTGTATGTCGAAAATATACCCTGCAGTACCTGGGTTATACCCGGTATATCAAATTCGGCTATGCATATCATATGTACATATGTGACAGCTAAAATCGTTTCCGACCGTAAAATGTAATATCTACCTATACATTTTTACTATCGCCTAGATCTCCGATGCCGATTGAAAATATATGCGAACAACATATTAAACCACATTTTTCAAGTCACTATTGGGCTTTATCAGTCTTAAATGTAGTTTCTTTCGGTATTTAGATATTATTCAACAATTTAGTGCCATACTATTTTAGCACTGGTTCAGGTGTAAAAATATTCTCTATTTCTTAAATTACTAGCTTCTCAAGAATATCACACTCACTTGGACATCAAACGCTCTATATACATATGATACAATATAAAAAAATTGTTTACTGCAGGGAACTATACTATCGATAAAGCAATTGACAAATTTTAATTCTTGAATCCATTTGTAATACCCTTTGCACACTACGCCCGTCACGGGGGAACGTTGGGATTTTGGACGGTGAAACTCCAATTCACACTGGCTCCATCTCTGTAGGTCACCTAAACCTCAATCATCTGTTTTTTCTGCATTATTAATATCAAATTAGTATATTACAAATACATACACATTTCCGTTAAACTAACTACCACTAGATTTGTCTGCTCCTCCTTATATTTTTTTACTTTCTTTTAAAAAATTTCTGAAAAAATTTCAATTTCGTGTTTTTTGTTGTTGTTTTTTTTTTTGTTAGTCCCTGTTTACATTTCCGCAGTGAATTTCAGTTTTTCGCTGTGATTGCTATATATTTAGGGTTGCATTTGACAACCATCGTCAAAATATCGCACGAAACGTGTGAGTTGTAACATTCAAAACAGACGGTAGAACTAACAGGAAATTTTCGGAACGTCAAAAACTTTCGCACCATCTAGAAAATAGACAACAACTAGAAGTTGACAACAACAAACAAAAAATTGGTGCTCTTAATTTTGTCAAAATTCAACAGCAAATATGGAAAATGTAATTATTTATTTGACTGTGGTTCAACAGCATCAAAAGATGTTGCCAAAATTGTTGGTGGCGTTCGCCAAATAAATGAATTCGATGAGGAAGAATTATGAGCTAAACTGATCTGTCATTGCAAAAAAATTAAAAATGTTTGAAACTACATTTGATTATTTTTATGTATTCGAATTCTTCTCCCGAAGGAATTGATTGCGATTGAAAAACTAGGCTAGGAACCATTTTCTGGAGAATATTAGTTATTTATGTCAGTCATTGTTTACGTATTCGCAGTGAATTCCATTTTGTTGTTGTGAATGATAATTTTTCAGAGTTGTATTTGAAAACCATCGTCCAAATATCGCATAGAAACGTGCGGCTTATAGTCTTTTTACACAACCGCATCATTGTCGAAAGTGCGGAAAAATTATGCAAGGCGTTTACACTTAGGCCGCATCATTTCCGCATTACTTTGTCAGCTATTGTTGGCTCCGCCGAACAAAAATTACGTGCTGCTGACTTTAATTTTCAACTGTCACTTTTAAAGTTGGAATAGGCGCATCTCAAAAGACCTTGCAAGTCTTTTTGTTACCATTTTGTTGCAAGCAATCAGACTTATTTGAATTGAAATGTTCAGGAATGGTTTGGCCGCTCAACTTTAAATTTAATTTATTGTTTGATTCGACAAAAATAACTCGATACAGCGTCGAAACCCCAACTAACTTCAGTAAAAATACTTGTCAGAATACGGAAACACTTGCGAATGATGCGGCGAATGTTTTAACAAGCGTCCGCATGATTGTCTTCTTCTATCCACAGGGTTCTCTTGGGCATCATTGTCGCATTTAACGGAAAAATCGAATAATGCGCCCTTATGTAAAATGGGTATAAGTGAACATGCATTCTCACATAGTTTTCGTGTTTGCAGTGGTGTGGATAAGCGCTAGAATTTTATGTTCGCGACAGTACTTTGATTTTCGGGCTTTAGTCACCCTTTACCTTAGCATTTTTAGAGTTGGCCCTTTTTGAAGACGCTTTAGATGCTAACTTTGTTTAATATAGAATATAATAAGCTAATGAGCGGATATATACCGAGTTTAGTTGCATAAACGTTACAGGGTTATATGTAGAATAACGGATATAGTTTTTTTTTCGACTTTTCCTGAATTTTCAAAGTCCAAATTAGGAGAAAATATACCGCAAGAAATGATCAAATTTGAATTTGAAAGTTGAATAATTTAAAAACTATAAACTGAAGCTACAAATGGTTTCGGTCAGATTTATAGCTCTCTTTATCAGCTTATGAAACTTGCAAAGCGCAATGCAACCAGATTTAAGATAATCAAGTTATGTGTAAATAAAAGATTTATAAGCTCTCATCGAGGCGTTAGCAGAAGCATGTATAAGCACGGGTGACATCGGATTGACATACACCAACCGACGTATGAATATCTTTTCCAATTGAGACAGTGTC
The DNA here is from genome assembly GCA_035041765.1 of Drosophila algonquin. Taxonomy (NCBI): domain Eukaryota; kingdom Metazoa; phylum Arthropoda; class Insecta; order Diptera; family Drosophilidae; genus Drosophila; species Drosophila algonquin. The sequence continues at coordinate 29,159 of JAWNKY010001068.1, read as the reverse complement.
TTTTTTAACATCTGCCACGCTGTTTCTAAGTGCAGCGGAATTGACACATCCCAATCTAATTTGTTAAGCCAAAATTCCTGCAGTAGCATATTGCCTGTTATGATGATATGGCTTAGCAAACCAAGAGGTCGAACAACTTAGATGTCACCGACAAAATGTTTCGTTTTGTCGCTCGCAGACTGACTTGTCAATTTTCAATTTGAAGGCATCTTCATTAGGCAACCACGAGATTCCTAATGCCTTAGCCGATTCTGAATCCGAGATCGTTATGGGCTTGGCTGTGATCTCAGATGCGGTGATCTCGGCTGAGTTGGAAAACCACTTTGCCAAGTCAAACCCTGCGGTTTAAGAACCTGAGACACTTCAGACTTAATTGCCCTTAGCTCCTTTACGCATGCAGCACCAGTCAACATATCATCGACGTAAATGTCGGACCCGAAACTGACTATCAGCTTCATTCACCATCAGTTGGCGAAACATATTTTTGACGTCGGCAGTCAGGGCAAACCTGTGCAGACGAAAGCGGAGCAGGGTCGACGCGGAGCTTGGTAGACGTGCTTTGGGGCCTTAAAACACACTGATGTGGAATTACATAGTGTGGAGTAGAAGGAATCGTATTGTCAGTAGGACAATAGGCTAGGGAGAGGTACTTTTCCATAAATTCCAAGTACATTTTCTTCAACTCATGGTCACGATTCAATCTTCTTTCAAGTGACTGAAACTGCCGTTTAGCAACCTCAAAGGAGTTTCCCAAAACGGATCTGATTCAAACGGCAGCTTTACTTCAAACCGACCTGATGGCAAAAACTGAGTAGTCTTCCGATAGTGATCTTCAAACAACTGGTGCTCAGCTGTAGCAATTTTTCTTTGCAGATGGCAGTGACCAAAACTTTTTCAAGGTTTTATCAATGGACACTAGCAACTCTTCACTGCAATTCAAACTATTTGTTTGGGGAGCAGAACTCTTGGAAACATACTATCTTCCCGAAACCAGCCAGCCAAGAGGGGTCTTCTGAAGAATTGGATAGTCTGGACTTTGCTTAATTTGCCAACAGCTAATAATTCAAAAAAGTATTCTGTTCCTATCAGCATATCTATTCTTTGTGGCTCTTAGAAATAGGGGTCTTCCAGGGGTTGGTTGTTTAAGATTATACAGTCACTAACATTCACTGACTGGTCAGGGTGATAACCTGAAACTGATTTGAGAATCCAAAAATCGAAGGAGAACTCACTACCATTTTTTCGCGACTTCACCACAATGTGTATTTTATCCTTGACTTGAGAATTGTCTTCACAAATACCAAGCAAGTTAATACAGGACTTCTCTCTACGGATCTGTAAGCGGTGAGCAAGGTCCTCTGTAATAAAATTAGTTTGAGATCCAGAGTCTAGCAGAGCTCTGGTCAAATATGGTCACCGCTCTTTGTTCGGACACTTACGATCGACGTAGCCAGAATTATCCTGTCTAACGATGACGCACGCAGAGCATGAGACGTTGATCCTGATTTAACGAAGGACAAGCTGTCTCTTGGGGTGGTGGCAACGCGAGACTATTAGCAGACCCTGTGTATCGATGCAATAAGATATGATGTGAGCGGCCACACACTCGACATTTATTGGCTTTGCATTTTTGCAATAGATACAAGTTTTCTGAGCTCTACTTTTGGTGAAAGAGGCAGCGGAAAAGCTTGCATTTGCATTTGCTTGAACTGCTATTATGCTGCTTGCTTGTTACAATTTGCCTTGTCTTGGCTTAGTCGACTCTTCATCAGGCAGATGCTGGCATCAAAGATTCAAGACTTTCTCAAGGTCGAACCAAAGCTGCAACTTCTCATGAGCCAGCTGTTCTACCCACTTCTCTTTAGTCACTGGGTCGACTCTGTTCAAAACGAGATGAATGAGCATTGCACTCGGGATTTTTATATCGTCTCCTATCGATAATAACGCTGAAACAATCGAACAAACAATCGATGAAACAGAATCGATGAGGTTCCTCAGAGACGATGCGGATTGCTGCGAGATTTTTGGCAGGTTAAACAATGTGGAAAAATTGTTTGTAAAAATCAAAAAAACTCGTTGTCATATACTCGTTTGAGGTTATTCATGGCCTTTTCATAATTAGCTTCGGTGACTTGGAACGCCTTTATTGTTCCTAATGCTTCATCCGAGAGGCACAAAATCATATTATTGAATTTCTCGATCACCGGTATACTTTCGTCGTTATGAACTAGAGTCTCAAAAATGCATATACAATTTGTAAACTCAATAAAAAAAAACCAATATTTTTGTATACAAATTTATAAATAAATATTCAAAAGAGAACGAAATTCGAGAACAAATAATTATATTGACTGTCGAGGAGCGAGGTATCAATAAGCAAGTATCACCAAAAATTCTGGTCTGATGACCACGTGAGGTGACTCTGAGGCCTAGCTGAGGCCACTAGATGGGTCACAGGGTGTGGATAGCGAAGGGCCTATCTCAGTAGGTAGGTCAGCTGTGACTAAGCGGGCATCCTCAGGGAAAGTACCGAAAATAAGCAGTCCCGGACAGCCAGCGGGTGTTCGCGAAGTAGCAACACTGACGATGCGCTTGTGGTGCTGCCTGGAATAAGTTGCTCACACACTCCATCCCTATACATCACCTACCCACATCCCAACCCCCATACTCCTCTCACACCGGGCCGGACTATGTGTGTTATTCGACCCGTGCCCAGAGTAAGCCTTTCTGGGGGCCCGGTATAAAAACTAGCCCAGTCGTTAACGGAGTGCACTGGGACTTGGCAGCCCCCTATTCTAATGATGCCTTATCCGAGGAACGTGAATCTCTGAGCGCTCTGTCCAGCTTTATAAACCACCTTATAAACTTTATATACACCATCAAGGTGTATAAGTCAGATGCAGCTACCGAAGCACGTCCTGTCGACAACCCAGTCGAGCAGGACGTTGCCTCGGAGATCGAAGCACCTGACGAAGAATTGGAGCCAACCCAGGAGAGCTACTCCTCCGATACTACGCTGATGCGAGGGATTGAGGCGATGGGTCGCAACGACACTATCGACGACGACTCCGACGCCGACAGCACAGTGGCGGAGAACTCTGACACACCTGTAAAGCAGCACCCGCTGCCTTAATACTCTGCTTGGATGTGAGCGGAGCGGACGTAGGCCTAATCGAAGAGCCTTGGGTAGTAGGAGACAAGGTCTGTGGATTAGCGAGGAAGGAGCACAAGCGTATTGTAGCTCAGAAAGAAAGTAAAATCCGAACCTGCATTCTTGCAAGTGCTTTCTTGAATATCTTTCTGCTCAATAACTTTAGCAATGGCGACAACACGGCGGCAAGCCTAGAGCTCCAAGGAATACATCTAAGACTGATGTCGTCCTATATGGATCTTACAGATGACCTAGTTGTCAAGCTTACCAGCGATAGCGGAAGGTCGGACACAGGCCTAATAATAGGCTGCGACGCCAACGCTTACCACACCCAATGGGGGAGCTCGGACACAAACGTAAGGGGTGAGTCACTTTTCAGCTACGTCGTAAACTCTAATCTTATAATCTGCAATCGGGGAAATGACTTTACGTTTATAATAAAAAGTCGACAAGAAGTAATTGACCTCACCTTAGTGTCTCACAAACTATCAGACATAGTCAAGAGCTGGAAAGTCCTAGAGGACCATTCCTTCTCTGACCACAGGTACATCGAGACTATGTTATCTCTCGAGAGCCCGAAACCTACTGACTTTGTTAACCACAGGTGTTTGTAGGGGGCGGATCACCAGGTTTTCCCAATCACAAGCCAGTCAAATGAAAACCACGCATTTATGCCTTGCACTTCGTTCACTTAAGTTTATTCGGTTTAGTAGGTGATGTTCACAAAATGTATGCGGAGACGAGAATTCGTATGTACATATGTAATTCGAGAAAGACGTCGAACGATCGAAACGGGGGTGGGCGCGTAACTAACTCCCGCTCAAGCTTGTAGCCGCCTGAGCGCCGGTCGGCTCTCCCGAGTGCCGTGTGCAAGAGCGCGAGAGAGCGAGCGAGCCACAGTGCGCTGCAGAAGTTTGCGGCTGCTCTCAACAACAGGAAAGCCGACTAGGAAAAATATAATACAGTAATGGCGGGACTACTTCTCGCCAAAGCACCAATATGCCCAAATAAAGAGGACGACCTAAATCGTCTAGCGGATAGGTTCACTGAAACATGCAACACTGCCTTCAAGCCAGCATGCCCCTCAAAGAGACACAATGGAAACAAGATCCTCTCCAAAACTACCTCCTTGGTAGGGTACCTTAAAAGAATCGATGGAACGTGGTCTAACTCTAGTGAGGAGTCACTCCATATACTACTCGACACCAACTTCCCAGGGTGCACAACCATCAAGCCAGCGCAACTCCCAAGCGAAAGCTCGATAACTACAATGGCATCTTTACCAAACGGTACATAAGTTGGGCAATAAACAGCTTCAATCCATTTAAATCGCCAGGTCCGGTCATTCCAGGTCATTCCGGCCCAACTCCAAAAGGCACGAGCCTCGGCCATCAACTGGCTATGATCACTAACCATGCAGTATATAGATGGGACAGTTCATACATGTAGGTGTCAGCACCGATCGGGCGGGCATCAGCGCCCCAGAGAGTCGTGAGAGTGTATGTGTGCACATGCATTCTCACGTACTTAGAGTGTTTGCATGTGTGTATGTGCGCCCAACTGAAATTTGTGCTCTCTCAACTTTGTTTTGATTTTTGTGCTCGCGCCACCCTTCACATTAGCATTTTTAGAGTCGATTCTTTTTGAAGACGCTTGCCCTATAATACCAGAATAATTGTTATTTTTTACATGCTTTAGATGCTCACTTTGTTTTATATAGAATATACTAATATAATGAGATGATATATGTATATATGTATATATACAAATCTATATTTAATTGTATGGTGTATTGTATAATACATTGATATATTTGATCATAAAAAAGAAGTATGCGCTAAAAACAATATATATTGAATATATTGATTCAATATATATTGAATATGGATATTATTGACATATAAATGGGTAATAAATGGGTCCATAGAGATTTTAGTGTCATACTTGGGCATCAAATTAGCAATCATCAGTCTTTTTCTGATGCGAATGTCCATCCAAAGACAGAACCTGCAAGTACGTTCATATGTACATATGTGTACGTGTGCAGAGCTGCCCAAAATTGCCAGCAAAATATTTCTGAAAAGATTTCTTGAGACAAAAATTTATTTGCTGAGTGTTGCTTATTGACGCGACGCACTAATACCCTACAGACAATTAATATAATTTGATGTCATATCTGATATACATTTTGCATTTGTACATATATACATTCGTTCATTATATTCGTTAATAGTACATTAAACAATATTAGAATATAAAGGATATACAAAATATACAATTTTTTGTATTTTGGGCAGGTGTCTTCATAAAATTATAATCTCCATTCAATTCTAAAGTAATGGGTGCTTTCTGACAAAGTATCGGACTTATAGCTGCATTCTTCAGATTTTCAGAACTGCAAAGTTCAATACAACCAGATTTAAGATACTTTAGTTATGTGCAAATAAAAGTACTATGTATGGAATAAACCTAAAAAACGGATTAAAGCAATTATTCAAAAGAAACTACACCCTAAAAAAACATAATTCTTTAAAAATTTTAAAATTTCCAAATTTATCAATCTACTGTTCTAGGGATAAACATGAGCTACTTTGTCAGGAACTTAAAAAAAAAAAACTCTTTTATTTTGACTTTTCTTTTACTTGCAATCTGTACATTATCCCTTTCAACATTCGGGAAATGCCCAATTATAGAAGATGTAGGTGACCGGACACATTGAGGAGAACTATGTATGTACATATGTATGTATATAGACTCAGCAGGCCGCATTGCTTGTCAGATACCCAAACCATTAAGGAACACTGGCAGACAAAAAACGCGGTTAACCGAACCGGTCGGTACATACAATTTTTTTCACTTGTCCTGAGTTTTCGAAATCAACATTTTTAAAGAATAAATAAATTATATGCAAAAATGAACAATTTAATTTAAAGCTAGGTATCCAGCACCGCGGAAACTCAAAATTACTGTCAACCTCCATATAAAAAAAAATGGGCCAGGAATTTTTCGATTGTGTTTTCCTGGCCTCAGTATCCAGCAACGTAAACGAAATCCACGAATATTCATAATGTTAAATACATCATTTTTAGTTTATTAATAACACTAGTCAATACGACGTTTCCACAGTGGATCAAATGACTTTTTCTGATCGATTTATAGGCTTAAATTTTTTTCAGAATTATGGTTTTTTTATGGTTTATTTGTTTTTAAATAATTTTTGAAATCAGTTTTATTTTTAATGTTTATTTCAGAGGTAGTGCTCTTATTTTGCACATAATATGTGCAATGTATCAATACTATCGATAAGAATTCGTGGATTTCGTTTACGTTTTTACGGCCCAGTTTTTTTTATATGAAGTTTGGCAGTAATTTTTAGTTTCCGCGGTGCTGGATACCCAGCTTTACCAAGCAAATTTGTTGTAACCAGAAGTAATGAGTTCATATATTTTCAAATCCATTATATTTTAGTAGTTTTCGAATTTGGGGCCATAAAATACGCCTTCTTTAACTTTTGCTAGATTTCAGGTAACTCATCGATTCACCTTTCTTATCCTTTTGATCAGTCCTAGCTTAATGTGCAATGGTGGTAATGTCTTGGACTTTCACAAGAGCTGCATTTTGTGCGTTGTGATGTCCCGATGTATTTTCGTTCCGTTTTCCCCCTTTTCTATTTGGGCTATTCCATAGGCACAGAAAGCAGCAGTGTTTGAACATGGCTACCACTTTTAAGTCAGACGCGACTTTCCACTGGTGTTCTTTTTATTTTAATATTTTCAAACAATTTAGTCATTGTTTGATAGGATTCTTTTATATTAACAGCATGGGCGGTCGGAATAGACGGCTTTTGATTTCAATTGTGTAGCAAAATAGCCTCTAAACTTTCCTCACTGCTTTCCACAAATAATCTCCAATCTTTTGGGTCGTAAGCTTCACCCAGTTGCTTGAAGAGTCCGAAAATGTCGTGGCAAACGCACATGTCATCCTTCGTCATATAATATTGCTTGTGAACCAAATTACGCGTCTGAAAATGAGTAATGTTAACATCTTCCTTCAATAAAAGGGCATCCTTTAAAAAAGATCCATGAAGCTTGGCTTTACTCTTAGGAAGATCCAGTATCTGACGAAATTGTTTCTGTTATAGAGGCTTGCCATATTTATTTTCTCTTGTTTGGCCATTACTGAATCCGTTGTTCCATGCGGCAAAGAAGATATCTCCTCTTTTTGCGCTTTAGTGGCGGTGTTTTCTTTAAAGGAGGAGCAAGAAGCGATATACTTTAACCAGATTGGTTCTGGTGAACTCATTTCATGGATATCCCGATTTCACTTATTTTTAATGAACAAAAGAAACATTCAGAACCGTTAATCTCTGGTTTTCTCCACAGCCTTGGAGTTCCAAATTGAAATTGTTTTAAAACATCTGCTCTCTTGCAAAAACCCTTCGTTTGTCGTATGATGAGAGCTAAAAGGGAGTTGATGGTTGAATTTTCCGTTAATTCCGCATGTTTTGACTACGTTCGGTTTTCCCTGCTCCAAAATGCTCTATTTTCTTCTCTCCTGAGTGATTCTCGTGGAAAAAACGGCAAAATTTCAATATGAAATTATTGTTATTTTTATACGGACAACCTAATGACAGACAAAGAATCCATATTAGATGCCAAGGAGCATATAAAAGAAGTTACCCAAGAGTTAGAAGAAGTAAGGTTTAAAAAAGGCTTAAAAAAAAGGATAGCAGAGGTCCTAGTTTAAAAAATTGAAGCCATTAAAGGCAACGAAGAAATGAAGATACTAAGCGTTGAAGAGAATGCATCCGTAAAAACGTTAGGGCTGCAATGGAAGACGACTAGAGATGAACTTAGGTACAATGTTCATTATGAACTAGGCAAGAAACTAAAAAGCGTAATGAAGATAAAACTTCAAGATGGGTTAATTAAAAGACCCAGTAATAAGTTATGTTTTGGTGGAAGAAAGCAGAGGAAGACGGTCACACAACCGATAAATAATTCTAGGAAAAGAGCGCAGGTATACCAACTAAGATTAGCAACACTCTGGATGATGATAATGAAAGTGTTAGGAATAGCGCCAATTAGACAAAAGGATAGGTGGCTTTTCAAGGTCCATTATGACAAACGAAGAGAACAGCACCTTTCGCAGTCCTTTGCAGAATGTTTAAACATGAACACAATTATAATTTAAAATTATTTGTAACAAAAGTAAAATATCAAAACTTTTTGAATTCCATTAATAGTAATTTTAATTAACAACGCGGAAGAATTTGATAAATTGATGATTAAAAATTGTTAAAAGATAGTTATTATAAATTAAAAGGACTTCAGTTTCACTAAATATCTGCTCAAGCAGCATTAAATATTAATATTAATATCCACTGTAATTTACTTTAAAATACATGCCACTTCTGGCCTTTTGCAGAATGTTCAAATATGAACACATTATTGTATTCAAAGAACAAGAGTTTTTACATGTTCACTGATGTAAACACAAAACCAATCTCTTTTTTAAGTAAGGAATATGCATGAAATAGATCATTTATAACTGCTAGGGTGTGAGCGGAGAAATAATCAGTCAACTCATTAACAAAGACGACATCCCAGTTAAGTGTAGTAAGTAACTAGAATCTAATGTAGTCCAAAAATACTTATGCCTGCATGCACCACCCGCAGTAACGATGTACCCGTTCCGGGGGTCTAGCGATAATAATAATTGGGAAAATTGGGCACATATAGGACCCAGAATCAGGTTTAGTGGCCAAAAAGCTCTAAGAATAGTTCATAATAGGAATTCAAATCTGGGTCCTGATCAGGTTTGCCGTTCTTGTAAAGGCCTGTGGTTCCCAAACAAGTTTCTAAGATTTCTCGCGATCTTTTAGAAAGTGAGTGTGAGCTTAGTGCTGAAATTTTCGCTCTTGAAAGCCTTTCAAAATTGCGTTCTGATTGCCAAACACTAAAATTCAGCATAACATGTCACAAGCAACATTAAGAAGTGTAAAAAACCTAAGCTTTTTTTCAATGAACTAGCATTCCCTAAACTTCCCGACTGCTTAAAGGGGCTTACTTTATTAAAGTACCGACAGATTTCTCCTCGACTAAATTGAACTTTATCTTACTGATTTGTGGATTTACATTTTCTTACAGAATGAATTTTTTTTTTGATTCGTTTTTTTTAAGAATAAAGAATCTGGTATATTTTCATGTTTTTTTCAGAGGTAGCGCTTTTTTTCCACAATACAATTTTTTGTAATTTAGGCATCATAAAATCATAATCTCCATTCAATTCTAAAGTAATGGGTGTTTTCTTCGACAGCGGCGTTCTGAGCGTGTGTAGAGCATGTTTTGTACCAAAGACAATATCAACCACATATCAGCTCGATTTTTTCTGTATGTGAGGCTGAGCTTTAACTGTATGTGTGCACATATTGTAGGTCTGCTTGTTTGTATTGGTTTTTTACGACGCCGCTGTCGAAGAAAACACTCATTACTTTCAATTGGATGGGGATTATGATTTTATGATGACACCTGCCCAAAATACAAAAAATTTTATATTTTGTATATCCTTTATATTCTAATTTTGGTAAATGTTAAATACATGGACTACCTCTCAGAATTTGACGAAATTTTTTTCCTGGATAGACCCCGATTTATCATGAATTTTGGTAAAAAATTTTGTGGCGGTCGCTTCTAGTTTTTTTTTTTAAATATTTAAAGTTTAGAGTTTTTCAGGCAAAAAATGGCATGTTGTTGTTGGTTTTTTCTGTTTATTTGAACTGCGAAGTTAGCTATTTTATAGATTTTATAGTTTTCAGTTAAAGCTATATTTTATTTCAAAAATGTCTAAAATAGCTATAAAGTAGCCATACTGGCCTATAGCTAAACTAAAATAAACTAAAGGGTCGTCTCGACGCTGTGGCCATTGCAACGGTAATTGGTGGGTTTATTCCTCGGCTTCAGAATCCTGTGGGAGATACATATGAATGTATAAAAGTAGTTGTGCTGTATTATATTAATGAAAAAGTAGCGCCGCAGGCGAAAAATTAAGAAAAAAAAAATCGCGCGACTTTTACTTTTTTAGTTGTAAGTGATATTGCTCATTATTTACCTCTTCGAAATGAACATCATTATTCATGACGGACACCTTGCTTGGATCGTATAAATTACCAAGCGCCAATCCCATTGACCGTTACAATATCTCGCCATAGTGTTGAGACGACTCGCATTCATTGTGGCCAGTTATCCTACTTTATAGCTAGTTTACAGCTACTTTGTAGCTATTTTATTATGTGTAAAATGAAATATAGCTTTAATTTCAAACTAGCTATTTTATAGCTAACTTCGCAGCACAAATAAACAGAAAAAACCAACAACAACATGCCATTTTTTGCCTGAAAAACTCTAAACTTTAAATATTTAAAAAAAAAAACTAGAAGCGACCGCCACAAAATTTTTACCAAAATTCATGATAAATCTGGGTCTATCCAGGAAAAAATTTCGTTAAATTCTGAGAGGTAGTCCATGTATTTAACATTTACTCTAATTTCGTTTAATGTACTATTAACGAATATAATAAACGAATGTAAATGTATACAAACGCAAAATGCATATCAGATATAACATCAAATTATATTAATTGTCTATAGGGTATTAGTGCGCCGCGTCAATAAGCAACACTCAGCAACTCAAATTTGTGTCTCAAGAAATCTTCTCAAAAATATTTTGCATGTCAATTTCGACAGCTGTGCACACGTACACATACATATGTACATATGAACGTACTTGCAGGTTATGTCTTAATTTCGGGGAAAAAACTGAAAAATAATTTGAAATTTGAATTTGAAAGCTTTATATCTTTCCAGACGCTAAGCTGCAGCTACAAAATGTCTGGGTCGGATTTATTTTCAAAACTGAGAAGTTCAATACAACCAGTTGTAGGATACTGAAGTTATGTGAAAAATAGAAGCACTACCTCTGAAAAAATTTTTAAACATCCAAATCTATCAGAAAAAATCATATTGGGCGACAGCGAAAAAGTCGTGTCGACTAGTGTAATCATTGCATGCGCATTATCGCCCAAAGACGACAGCAATGCATATATTGCAGACACTGATCTATAATCGATCTTAAAATCTATGCAGACGACTTGATCATGCTTGGCAAAGCGAATAACTGAGCAACAGTGTCAAAAAATATTAGACATTTCTTATCATAAAATGAATTCAGACTGGCAAGGCCCTTAGGGTAGTTACAGTCTCTCGTTTGATACGGCTTAACTACAAACAAGGCTTCATCTGAAAAATAAGGTTCTAAATGATTAAATTGTTCTTCGTTTGTCAAAGAAGCATCGTCATCAACAAGGCTTTGAAAAAGGCACATACAATTTTTATACTCCGAATGTTTGCATCTATTTTTCGGCAAACGATTTCCGGAAGCTGCTCTCGCTAGCTCAAATTAATTGAGCAGTCATTTTGCATATGTGTGTCGGATCTTGGCTTAATTGCATTCGTAAACAATGCTTTTGTTACGACACACAAATCCACATATGTTCAATACGCAAAATCTATATCTGAAGTAAATTGAAATGGAATAAATTTGGAAGACTATGACGAAGATAAAAAGTTCCGTACCGCTTCTAAAACAGATACAACATAGTCTTGTACATAAAAATTTACTGATTGCATTTTTTTACAACTATAGACACCCTTCTTGGCATACCTTCATTAAATAATTTAGCATTGCAAAAAATTCTTTCTCATCGAATTTATTTATTTGTCGAACGCCACCATCAATTTTTGCAGCATAATTTTAGACTGTTGCTGCCACAGTCGAAAAATAATTTCATTGTCCATATTTGTTGTTAAATTTTGACTAAATGCAGGGTACAAATTTATTGTTTGTTGTTGTCAACTGTGTTTTCCATTGATGGTGGACTGTGGGAATCGAGGTTTCATATATTGTAAATAATCCCATCGTTCTCGTAAATGTGCTGTGTGGGAAAAGGCTATGAGCCGCACGTTTCTATTCAATATTTAGCCAATGGTTTTCAAATACAACTCTGGAAAATTGTCATTCACAACAACAAAATGGAATTCACTGCGAATACGTAAACAATGACTGACATAAATAGCTGATATTCTCCAGAAAATGGTTCCTAGCCTAGTTGTTTAACCGCAGATGCTCAATTTTCAGTTAGAAATGCTATAATTCCTTCGGGAGAAGAATGCGTATAAATAAAAAGAATCAAATGTAGTTTCAAACATATTTTATTTGTTTAAGCAATGTTTTGCAGTGACAGATCTGAATATATCTGCAGATAAATGCAGATCGCGCTGTTCAGTTTTCTCACTGAAATTAAGGAGAACTCACTTCTCATTAAGGTGCTGTTGTGTTTTTCCTCCAGTATTGGCGACGCTTCGATCTGTGGTGCAAGGCTCGAATTTCGATATATTTTCGAATCGATTCAACTTTCAGAGAGCAAATTTTCACATACGCAAATCTATATCTGAAGTACATTGAAATGGATTAAATTTGGAAGACTATGACGGGGACCAAAAGTGCCGAATCGCTTCTAAAACAGATAAGACGTATTCTTGTACATAACATTTTACTTGGATTGTATTTTACTGAAAACCATCCACATACTTCTTCTTGGCATACTTTAATTTAAATAATTTACCCATGCAAAAAATTCTTCCTCATCAAATTCATTTATTTGTCGAACGTTACCATCAATTTTTGCTTCATCATTTATTGCTGTTGAACCACAGATAAAATTAGGAGCACACATATTTTGTTTGTTGTTGTCAATTGTTTTTTCCATGGATGGTGGCTTGTGAGAATCGAGGTTTCACATTTGTCAAAAATTCCCACCGTTTTCCCTAAAATTCCTCTGTGGGAAAAGGCTATGACGGACCATCGCGAAATAGGTGGTAGATGGTCGCCTGTGGGAACAGGCTATTACGCTCATTTTGCAAAAATGGTTCGATATTCACAAAGCCAAATGTGATGCATTCTATTGTTCCGAGCTAATTAAGAGTCGCTAACTTGACGAGTTTTTGAGATATTCATTCGTTTACACCTTTTATAATAGGAGGAGTTTCTTAAAAAGAGATGTTTTCAGTAACTTGTACGGCTCCGATCAATATTGCAATTATTAAATATTGTAAGTAAACCACATACAAATTTTAAGTACACATTTACAAAATTCCGTCTATTTCCCAGGGGAAAACGTCATGAAGAATTAATTCTACCCATTAATGACTCAATTAGTATGACACTAGGCACAAACGAGGTAATTATTTACTATAAATGAGATAAAACTGTTTGTCCTGAATTCAGTATTAAATATTGCACTATAGCCAATCAAATGGCAATTCAAATTAAGTTGTACAAATACCGAGGAGGTTTTAAGAATGTAACTTGATGCAAACATACATATATCAAAATTCAATAAAAATCATCCGAGTATTTCCGTACATCAGGGGCCGGCAGCGTCCTATCTGCAGTTTAAAAGAACTGTGCCCACGCGTACATGTGTATGACAATAGTTGTCACTAGAGTCTTGCACGAATTCATTTGAAACAGCAAACTCATATTGATCGGTATCAGAACATACCCGTCTGAACGAGCATAACAAAGCCTCATGTTTATATTTGCGAGAGCTTGAAATAAAAAGGAAGAACCAAGAACTAGGTGCTTGCGATACTGTATACAATTCGAATGGATTTGTTCGCTGAACACAAACATTAATATATATGTACACACACATCGGCTATTCCAAATATTTGTAAACCAACGTCCGAAATAAAAAAATGTCCAAAGTACAAATGTTTGTTAGTGCAATAATAGGATATAATAGGCCACATATTCAAGCTTCAAAATATACGTTGGTTTGTTTGTTCTTGGCAGAGGCTAATCTACACGTACCTCTTATTCCATTTATTCGTGTGAAAAAGGGTATTGCGATGAACAAAAAATTGGATAAACAGACGTTTCAGTATTTAGCGCTAAGCAAAACTTACAATTTGTTTCATTCTCTTTTATTTAAGATAAAAATCATATTTGTTAATTACACTGTGTAACGTCCGTAACGAAAATTTGGGTATTTTAATTTAACATAAACAGTTTTTTATGCACTTAAAATCATATTGAAAACTAATCTTTATTACACTTTTTTTTTAATATTAATTGCAATGTGTTCAACGGCATGTAACGGCATGAAATTCTTCTCAAACTTAAAATAATTTCTGAAATTTAATAATTGGTAATTAATTACCATGTTGCAAACCAAAAACCGCCCTGTCCCCTTGAAATATTCCGTGGTACAACCATGCATGCAAAGTTTACGTACTGTATTTTGCGATAGAAGGCTTTAAGAAATGTTCGCTTTGATCTCATAATTTTGCCAAACTTCATTTCAATTATAAATGGACAAATATATTCGTGTTAAGTAAAACTAGAGTACAAAAATCTCGTGAATATTTATTATTTGTACGATTTGTCTTAATAGAAAAGGAGTAACGTCCGGAACATAACGTCCGTAACAAAAAAAATTACGATTTTTTAACGGGACCACTTACATATGCTTCTTTTCTAAACTGGGTTAAAATGGCCATATATCACCTTCGTCTTCCCGCTCTACCCGTCCAAAAAAATAGTAAATTCTATCTTAGTGACCTATCAGAATGTTCGAGGCTTACGTAGTAAGCTCAGCATTCTTTTCCAGGATAGTGTCGCATTTGCATCCCACGTTATTGTGTTTACCGAGACCTGGTTAAAGCCGGACATTCTTAGTTCCGAAGTTTTGGCAGGTCGATACACAACTTATAGAAAGGATCGTTCGTCTCGACGTGCAGGAGGGGTTCTAATTGCTGTGGACTCAAACTTTACGTCGGAACTTTTCACAGTCCAAATTCAGCAGGAACTGGAATACCTGTGCGTAGAACTTCTTCCTGCTTTCTCAGTTTTCATAACTGCTCGTATATTCCAACTTCTTCGGATATCGCAATTTACGAGCAGCATTTTTCCGTCTTAACTGCTATTTCTTCCTCGCTATCAGACAAAGATCATATGAGTCACCAAGAACTAGACTTCAACTTTCCAGGAATTGTTTGGTCTTCGGTAAATGAGTCTAATAGCCTGGTAACCATGTCACGACATGATTTTGTTGACGGCTTGATTGACCTGTCTCTATCTCAAGTTAACCATGTTAAGAATTCCTTGGGTCGATTTCTTGATCTGTGCTTTGTAACGGATTCGACCTTAGCGTTGTTAACTCGAGTCCTCCCGCTCACTTTACCTGAAGATGCCTACCATCCTACTTTCGAAGTGTCGCTCGACCAACTGTATTGGATCGGTCAGGTAAACTACATCAATTTGTCCGCTGCTTCCAAAAGGCCGAGTTTACGAAGCTTAATAACCTCATTAGGGATTTTGATTGGTCCGCTTTATATTTGTGCAGTGATGTTACGTTAGGCACAAACATTTTCTATGATGCACTGGACTCACTTTTTGACTCTTGTGTCCCGCTTTCCTGTCCTATTAGATCAAAAAAACCTCCTTGGTTTACCAATGAGCTATCTAGTCTAAAAAACTTCAAATCTAGACTTTATAAAAAATTTCAAGAAGTTGGCTCTCCTTCTCTCTCTCGTTATGTAATGGCTCGGTCAAACTTTTCAGTTCTTAACGTTCAATGCTATCAGAATTACCTATCTCGATGCAGGATACGTTTTTCTAAGGACCCCAAACAGTTCTACAGCTTCGTAAACAGTAAGCGTAGAACGTCCGCACACCCATCCTCGCTATCCTTCCTTAATACGTCAGCAGATAATGATCAGGCAATTGCCGATCTTTTTGCATGTTTTGCCAAACTACCTATTCGCAGGACGTTTACTCTGGTCAGCCGTATCCATACAGTTTACCGCGGTCGAACGGCATTTTCTGTCCTTTGCTAAATGAAAGCTCGTTGCTTCATGATCTACGAACAGTAAAGCCGGTGCTCTCACCGGGTCCGGACGGAGTTCCCGGCTGTGTACTCAGATATTGTGCCGAGTCTCTGTGTGGGCCGTTGCTTAAACTGTTCAACCTATCTATAACTTTTTCATGCTTTCCCCCGATATGGAAGGAGTCTTTTATAATTCCTCTCCATAAGAAAGGTAGCAAGTCTGACGCAAGGAACTATAGAGGTATATCTAAGTTATCCGCTATTCCTAAAGTGTTTGAGAAAATTTTAACTCCGCACCTGCAGCACCTATGCAGATCACTTATATCTCCAACTCAACATAGATTTATAAGGCGGAGATCAACCACTACAAATTTATTGGAGTTTACCTCATTTATAATAAAAGGCTTTCAAGGTAACTTGCAGACGAATGTTGTTTACACCGATTCTGTAAACCATTCTCTCCTAGCACAAAAGCTCGACCTTCTAGGGTTCCCGCCCAATCTCCTGAGATGGATCTCTAGCTACCTTTGTTCTAGGTCTCAAAGAGTCCTTTTCAAAAACTCCCTGTCCTCTCCAGTTATGGTGACTTCGGGTGTACCTCAGGGCAGCCATCTAGGCCCCTTACTCTTTACTCTCTTTATAAATGACCTACCTTCTGTATTAACATACTCTCGAGTACTAATGTATGCGGATGATGTTAAGCTCTGTGTCCAGTATAAGGACATTTCTTTCCAATCCAGGTTGCAATCCGATCTCGATAGATTTCAGTCATGGTGTTGTGCAAATTTATTTAACCTTACTGCTTAAAAATGTAAAGTAATGACTTTTTATCGCTCCAGCTCCTTTCTGGTTCCTTACACTTTTCCTGAGAAAATTACCCGGGTTGATGATCTTGGTTTTCTATTAGATCCCGAGTTAAAGTTTTCACAACACATGTCTACCATGGTGAATAAGGCCATGAGGGCCCCTATATAACAAAGACTTTATACACCTCTCTGGTTCATCCGATTTTAGAATACGGCTCTTGTGTATGGTGCCCTCAATACAACGTATACCAGGACCGTATAGAATCAGTTCAGAAAAAATTTTTAATTTTTGCTCTGCGTGGCCTCAACTGGGATGGAGTGTGAGATTGCCGTCTTACCATAATATGTTGCTTTTAATAAACCTTCCAAACTTAGCTAATTGTGGGAAAATATTTGGTGTGATTTTTGTGCACAACTTGATCAAGGGTAACGTAGATAGCCCTGACCTGTTAAGCCGCACAAACTTCCGATTCCTATTAAAAACACTTGAAACTAACTATACCGTTGTTTCTTCCGCTTTGTAGATAGAATTATTTCTTGCATGAACCGTTTAGGGTCCTATGCTCGGATCGTAATTCCCTTTACCATATCATATCTACTACTAACTCCCTTCCTAGTCTTAAATTACTGATACTCTCATATCTTTCTTGTAATAATAAATTGCTTTGTTTTTTTAGATAGATTAGTTTTACTTTTCCTCGAACACTAGTCTAACACCTATCTTTCCTGCATGTCCGCGATCGGTTCGGTTAACGAGTCGCGCGTTATGCGCAGCGCCCCTCGGTCGGTTGGGCGGGAGGTGGGCTGCGTTCTTGCCTGGGATCCGCGCGTAACAGCCATCGGCTGGTGTCGCTTGGGCCACTTGATGGTGCAGTCATTGCATATCAACGTCCTAAAGAATAAAAAAATATATTCCACTTAATTTTAGGTATATGAACTTTTTTTGGTTTTTTATTATCAAAATTTGCAAAAAAAATTGTGCAAATGCTCATACGCCTCAAAGTCGACTTCCATCTTTTACAACGTACGTAACGGAACTTTAAGCAAGCGTAACTTTTTTATTAAAAACAGCTGCCCTCATATTTTAAAATACTTCCAAATAACTGAATTTAGCATGAAATTTCATGCAAATTTACCATAATGCCCGCCACCTGTGTCAATTTGCGTACGATATGTGTGGGAGATACCAACGCGCTAATTCAAATGACAATTACTTAAATGACTACTGTCCGTTACCGACAGTGTGCGCACCTGCCGCCTGATTCAGTATGAAAAAAGCTGAGACGTCTCGTATGTGTAGTTAACCATGTACATGTATAAATGTAAAAGCTGATGTCAAAATTATATGTAAACAAAAATGGAAACAGATAACATTTAATATATAAATATCTAGCATAGGGTTCGACCTAATTCTTTGAGATTTTGCATTTTGGCCAAAATTTAATTCGTCCCTTTTGCGAACATATAAAAAATTACATAAATCGTAAGCTCATACATATATATACTGACTGAGTACCGGGTATAAAGTAGAGCCGCGGCCTTTTCCGGGGCTTACAACGTTCCGCCTCGTTTTTATTTCAAGACGTGGTTTTTTTTTTATTTAATATTTCTTTAAGAGAGACTGCTCCTGTTTTTATACCCGGTACTCGAAGAGTATAGGGGTATATTAGATTTGTGGTGATAACGGATGTGTGTAACACCCAGAAGGAAGCGTTTCCGACCCCATAAAGTATATATATTCTTGATTAGCATCAATAGCCGTGTCGATATAGCCATGTCTGTCTGTCCGTCTTCATTAGCGCCTAGATCTCAGAGACTATAAAAGCTAGAGCAACCAAATTATGTATCCAGTCTCCTGTGTTATCACATTACTACGAGTGTATTTCAAAATTTCGCCTTGCCGCTTTCCGCCCACAAAAAGGACGAAAATCTGTGTCATGCTAAATTTTGATAGTACAAGAAAACTAAAAACGCAGAATCATAGAGAATGACTATTTCTATCATAGTGTTAAATCTAGATCAAATCGCATCATTAATTTAGCCACAATGAAGAAAACCATTTCGAAAGTCATCGTTCCCTCTCGCTCTCTCTCACACACGACCTTGTTTGTTTTGCCTATTCGTCCAAATGAGCGCCTAGATCTCAGAGGCTAGAGAGCTAGAGCAACCAAACTTTCTATCAAAGCTCCTGTGATATCAGTTCAGCACAAGTTTATTTCAATTTTGCCACGCCCCTTCGCCCCCACAAAAGACGAAAATCTGTGGAATCAAAATTTTGAAAGTACGAGAAAATCAAAAACGCAGAATTATGGAAAATGACCGTATCTACCAGACTGCCAAATCTGGATCAGGTCGGATCATTATTTTGGCCAGAAGAAAAAATTAAATTTCCGTGGCTACGCAACGCCATTCAAGCGCTTCTCATTCCCTCTCTCTCTCGCACACACTTCCACGACTCGTATGAGTAGGTTTACATGTACATGTAGAAATGTAGAATCTGATGTAAAAATTATATGTAAACCAAAATGGAAACAGATAACTTTAAATATATAAAAATCTAGCATACGGTTCAACCTATTTTTTTTAAATTTTGTATTTGGGCCAAAATTGAATTCGTCCCTTTTGCGAACATATGTATAATAAATTACATAAATTGTAAGATCACATATATTCTGACTGAGTACCGGGTATAAAGTTTAGTCGTGGCTTTGCCGCGGCTCACTACGTTCCCCCTCGTTTTTCTTTAGCACTTTATTGAGTTTTATTTCACAAGTAAATTAAGTGTATAATTACACTAATCGACACGACTTTTCCGCTGTCGCCAAAAATGACTTTCTGATAGATTTGGATTGGATGTTCAAAATTTTTAAAGAATGTTTGTTTTTTTTTCAAGTGTAGTTTTTTTTTAAAGAATTTTTAAAAAATGTTGTTTTTTGTTATAAGTAGTGTTTCTATTTTTCACATAACTTAAGTTTCCTACAACTGGTTGTATTGAACTTGCAGATAAAAAAAGCTGACAAATGCAGCTATAAATCCGACTCCGTAGCTGCAACTTAACGTCTGGAAGATATTAAGCTTCCAAATTGAAATTTCAAAATTTTTCGGTATTTTTTCCCGAAATTTTGACTTTAGAAGCTCAGGAAACAAAAAAATGCCTTGATTTTTGGATTTAGATAGACACATTAATTAGTCGTTTAAGGTATTGCTTATAAAAATATAAAAATAAACGGCTAAGTTATAACCGTTTGACCAAACTTTCATATATGCCGATTTTCGGCATTTTTTAATGCCAAATTTTTTAAAAATTCTTAAAAAGAAACAACCTGGAAAAAAAACCATAATTCTTAAAAAAATTGAAATCTCCAAATCTATCAAAAAAGTCATTTTTGGCGACAGCGGAAAAAAAGTTGAATTTTGTCGAGTAGTGTTATCGGTAAATAAAACGAATTGCTACGCGGAGCAACGTCTGTTTCGCGGCCGGGTTCCCAAGTAAGTGTCTTGCACTTCTTTTGAAGTGATATCACAGGAGCTTGGCTAAAAAGTTTGATTGCTCTTGCTCTTATAGTCTCTAAAATCTAGGCGCTCATTTGGACGAATAGGCAAGCGAATCTCACGCGTGTGAGAGAGAGCGAGAGGGAACGATGACTTTCGAAACGGTTTTCTTCATTGTGGCTATATTAATACTCCGATCTGATCTAGATTCAACACTCTGATAGAAATGATTATCCTCTATGATTCTGCGTATTGTTTTCTCGTATCTTCAAAATTGTGTATGCCACAGACTTTCGTCCTTTGTGCGGGCGGAAGGGGGCGGGGCGAAATTTTGAAATATACTTGGGTAGTACCGGGTATAATGCAGAAAACCATCTAGAGAGGCAACTTTCCCTCTCGCTCTCTCTCACACCCGACCCCTCCTGCTTTGCCAGTTCGTCAGGTGAGTCAGATGCCAGATGAGCGCTTTGATCTCAGAGACTATAAGAGCAAGAGCAACCAAATTCTATCCACGCTCCTGTGATATCACTTCAATACTGGTGTATTGTGTGGAATTCATCATTTTTAAGACACGAGAAAACGAAAAACTCAGGGGAAAATAGCCGTGTCCACCAAATTGCACATACTTACACGAGCCATATACACTCCTGGAAAAAATAATAGGTGTGTTTTTTTTTTATTTTTCAACATCTTATATTTCATAAATGCCTTCATTTATTTCAACAAATCACATTTTTTCCAAAACATATTAATTGTCTTTAAACAAAAGTAAAAAAGGTTTCACAAATCCTTTAATTTCCAAAAAAATTAAATATTTTCTTGAATCCGTCAATTTTGGCTGGACACAATAATAGGTGTGCGAAGATAAAAATTTAAATGAAATCGATTTTTCACTAGTTTTGGTCTTGTTTTATATTAAATTGATTATATGGCAGCTAACAGCCGGTATATGCACCATTATTTTGCAGGAATTTCTCCATTATTTTTGGCATGGAGGATATTAACTTGCGATAAGTTCCAATTGGAATATTGTACCATACTTTTGGACATTATCCCAAAATGAAACCAATTTTTGATAAAAAGTCTTTCCGACGTCTCTTTTGAGTTCTTCAGAGATGAACCAGAGATTTTCAATGGGATTGAAGTCCGGGGATTGACTTAGCCACTCAAGAAAAACCTCATTTGTCTCTCGCAACAAATCCGTTACTACTCGAGAGGCGTGCTTCGGGTCTATATCCTGCAGAAACTTTCATAAAAGTGGTATACTATCCTCGGCATAATGTTGCATTACCAGGATTACTCGCAGGGTTCCTTTGCTTCTGTCGGAAAATTGGCAGATGAGCAAAAACTTCCTCTATATCATAGAACCTGGTGCGGACCAGAGGTGAGAAAAATGGCGTAATATCCTCTGGGATCAAATTCTTTACCTTTCGGACGACGAACATTCATTTTGGCTTCGTTAGCAAATACATTTTTCTGGGTTTCGTCACTATAGAGGATATTACGCCACTTGTGAAATATCGATTTCATTAAAATTTAAAATCTTCGCACTCCTACTATTTTGTCCAGCCAAAATTGACGGATTTAGGAAAATATTTAATTTTTTGGAAATTAAAGGATGTGTGTAACTTTTTACTTTTTGTTTAAAGAAAATTAATATAAGTTTTGGAAAAAATGTAATTTGTTGAAAAAAATGAATGTATTAATGAAATATAAGATGTTAAAAAAGAAAAAAGTACATACCTATTATTTTGTCCAGGAGTGTATATGTAATGATTTTGATGTAAAAATGTAGAGCTGACAGATGTCAAAAACAAAATTGGAAACGTAAAATATATATAAAAATCGCCCAAAGGGTTCGACTTATTTTGTTGAAAACCATTATTTATCCCTTTATCGTACATATAATATACAAAATATATTGTATATATTACCTAAATCGTAAGCTCACACACATACTGACTAAGTACAGGGTATAAAATAGAGCCCCGGCCTTAGCCGCAACTCACAACGTTCCCCCTCGTTTAAAAATAATATCGGGACCAACTTGAATGGAAATGTGTTTTTATTGACTTATTTTGTTGGCTTCTGCGGACTTTTTGCAGTTGGGCAAAGCTAGATTCCTTACTCGTTTATAATAATATCGTCTATATTTTAATTTGTATATGTGTGTTCAAATATAATTTTTTATTGATTTTGTATAGCTTTGCGCTAAGACAACAATAACTGCTTCTGAAGGATTCCAACACAACCGAATGTGGCTCAATGACGATGAATTGCTTTTCGAAGAGGACTCGCGTCTTATGCGTTGTTTAAAAGGAGGTGAGTTTTTATTAAAAATTTCAATTATATTTATTTTTTAAATGTATTTTTATTTGTAGTTCAACGTTTGGCCCTTGTAAATGGTTCTCAAAAGGTTCCACTCTCTTGGAAAGTACATATTGCATCGCGTAACAATTTTCCTACCGCTGCTGGTCTTGCATCAAGCGCAGCTGGCTACGCTTGCCTGGTATATTCTCTGGCACATTTATATGGTGTTCCCCTTAATGAAGAATTGACGACCATAGCACGACAAGGTAGTGGTTCTGCATGTCGTAGTTTATTTGGTGGTTTTGTTCAATGGCACCGTGGGGTTCTTGGTGATGGCAGCGACTCTGTCGCAAAACCAATTGTATCAGCCCAGCATTGGCCCAATATGCATGTACTCATTTTAGTAGTAAACGATGAACGAAAAAAACAAGCTCTACTACAGGTATGCAACGTTCTGTGACTACATCGCAGTTAATTCAGCATAGAGTTGATAGAATAGTTCCAGAAAGGATTGCAAATTTAAAAAAGGCCATAAAAGCTCGTAATTTTCAATCATTTGCTGAAATAACGATGAAAGACTCAAATCAGTTTCATGCCATCGCCTTGGACACATATCCACCATGCGTATATATGAACGATGTATCTCATGCTATAGTTAATTTTGTACATACATACAACAAAACAATGGGTACAGTCCATGCAGCGTACACTTTTGATGCTGGTCCAAACGCATGCATTTATGTATTGAAGGAAAATGTACCCAATCTATTAGCAACAATTCAAAAAGTATTCCCAAATGATCCAAAAGAGAGTGTGGAGTACTTACGAGGACTGCCCGTATCCATAGTTTCATCAGAACCTAATATAGAAAAATATTTAGATGGTGCGATCGATAAATCAATTAATAAAAGAGCAGACAATCAGACAGTTAACGGAATGTTAAATATTCAACCCAAAAACTTACTAAAGTATATAATCCACACAAAAGTTGGGGATGGACCATGTCAGTTGAGTGACGATAGTAGTTTATTGATAAATGGATTACCTTTGTCCCACTAATTTTTAATTGAGGTTTAAAAATATATAATTTTATCGACATTTTTTTCTAATAGTTCCAAGTGTGTTTTTTCATCAAAGCATTTTATATTTGTAGGTTTTGGATACTTTTTTGGGATTCTTGTGAAATATAAATTAACATTTTGTATTAAGATATCGAATAATAAATAACCATTTGCAATTACAGTCGTTATGAAATGTTATTTTTGGGGTCAAGCAGCATAAATAGTAGGTATAAAATTTAGCCAGTGGTGTGGACTAGAGTAAATTTCCTACTACTTATATGGTTTGGTTTATATGGTTTATATGACACCAAATAAGTGCACCCACATATGTACATACAGTGGCTCAAAGCTGAAACTGGGCAGTGTCAAATAAAAAGTTTAAGGTGGTACAGATTTTAAACTAGAGGAAAAACAAAAAATGTTTAAACGCCAATTTGTTGTATGTTTTATCACATTTAAAAAAATAACTTTATTTGCTGATTAAATATTGCTCAGTTTTAAAAATAAAATAAAAACTTAAAATATATCTTAAATACAGGTCAAAGCTGAAACTATGCAGCCACAAACTAGTTTAATATTAGTCGAATAAAAGGTTAAAGAGGTATTTTAATACTTAGTATGCAATCCCTTAACCTTTATTACTGCTTTTAACCTACAATTCATGGAAGACACCAGCTTCCGAGTGCTTTCCGGGCTTATTTTGCTCCATTCCTCCAGCAGAGCTTTTTTAAGGTCGTTTTTGCTAGAAATCCTGTGTTTCTGGATGTTTTTCTCCAGCGCAGCCCACAAATTTTGAATAACATTTAAGTTTGGAGACTGGGCTGGGGGAATCATCAAGTGGGGGCAGTTCCAGATAAGCCAGGACTGTCCTATTCCGGACGAATGTTTCGGGTCATTATCCTGGTAGAACCGGAAATCATGTCTAACCTCTTGCTTAAAATCTGTACCACAGTTAAACAGTTTATTTGACATTGCATTGTTTTGGCTTTGAGCCACTGTATGTAGGCATTGCACATCGCTGTAAGCTTGAAGTTCTCGGTCATTCCCGTTTATTGCACGTTCGACTTTTTGCGGTCGTTTTCCCGCTTGAGACGTTTATTACGCGGGGTACTGTTTTCTATTATCTTCCCGCAATAAACGTTTGATAAGCTGTCGCTGCAATGGAGATGTATGCTGCTAACGCTACCGCTGCTATGGAAATGGATGCTGCTAACGAAATACCAATGACCAGACTGCAATACGGGGTGTATTTCTTGAAGCTGAAGTCATCGGTATTATGGGAGAAAGTTAATCGGATAGCTACCACTTGGAAGTCATTGGGTTGCGACTACTACTCTTTGTAAAGCAAGAGCAAATCGACATGCTAATTGAAAAATGTAAAATGTTTCACACCGAACTCGATCGATACAAGATTCATAGATTCATTCATTTTAAAGCACTTACCAGTACATACATTGGTATCAATTATGCGGGAAATGGTTAGGATTAGCGGTCACATGCCGCATCATTCTACGCTGGTGAAATACTACCGCTGAGTTTGCCAGCTTGCAACTTCTACCTCACCGTAGAGCATCTCTGCCGCCTACACAATTGTCAACTTTCAGGATTGCCACCAGTGGATATGGGAACTGGACCGACTTTTATTGGACTTTCGACTTTCGCTGGAAATCCCGAAATGCAACTATAGTGTTGTTGGAAATAGTTTAGTATATATGACTATATATGCGTATCTCTTTCTTGTAATTTCTGAGTAGATTCCTATATTCCTCATTTATGAACTCTTCGTTCGCATGTTTGGCGAGCTTGAAAATTTCCCTGAGGTTGTTTCTTAAGATGGAGAGGTCCCTGTTCCACCAGAGTGGCTTGGTCCTCTTTTTCGTTCTTAAGGGTGGGCATGTTGCGCGGTATCCATCTAGTAGCTCCTTAGATAGAGACTCAAGAGACTTCTCTATGGCCTCCGCCGATTGCACCGACCCCGGATTCGCGAGCTTTGAGGCAATCGTCTTTCTGAACTTTTCCCAGTTTGTGGTCCGGGGGTTCCTATAGACTGTTGCCTTCGAAGTGTGCTTAAATTCTTACTTAAACTGAATATACCTGTGATCTGAGAAGGATGGTCTTTCGAGGACTCTCCACTCAGATACCGCGGTATTCTTTCCCGTTACGAGAGTAAGATCTAGCACGATCGATGAGGTGGGACCTACGTAGGTGTAGTTCTCTTAAATATACGTTTGCTGCTTCTATATTGAGAAGGTGACCGAGTGACTCACCTCGGTCATTGATATCGGGGCTTCCCCTTACATTATGGTGGGCATTTGCATCCGTACCAATGAGTAGTTGGTAGTCCTTGGAGTCGGCTTCTTCGACTAGACTCCTTAGCTCTTCAGGTGGTGCGGGCCTATCGTGTGCTACCAAGAGGCGCTTCTCCTCACTTTCTAGCATCACCGCTGTTAGGTCATCTGAGCTGTAATGAGACATAAGGTGAGCATGGATTCCCTTTCGTACAATGGTTCTGTTCCTGCTTACCGATGTTGTGTAAAAGGAGTTATAGTTTGAGGGCTTTATTCCGGCCACTGAGTTGCCTGACGAAATCCATGGCTCCTGGACTAGAGCTATGTCGACGTACCCTTGCTCCATGTCTATGAGGAGCTCCGCCGACGTTGGGTATCGGGCTCCCAGTGTGTAACACCTTCCAGTTCTCTGTGGATATCTCAGGGTTCTGCTGCTGTAGGAGCCTCAGCGCCCTGTCTCCTTGAATCGCGATGGGGAAGAGTACCTTCGCTATTGGTATAGACGGTATTAATTCCCTGTCCACCACCTCCTGCTTGGCCCCCTCCCACATAGCGTCCACATGGGTCGTCATTGCACTTGAGGATTTTTACCCCATTCAGCCACCCACGACTCCCTGGCACGGTGAGCGGAGAAGGCTCTCTTCCTCCGTATTGCTGATTGAGATCACGCTCTCTATATCCGTGTCTGCTACGACAGCGGCATCCGTGCGGCTCAGGTTGCAGTGAGGGGTTTTTTTGGCAGTCGTGCTACAGCTGGCGTGGCCTGCTCCCGCCACGTCAGAGGTGTGACCGCTGACACGCAGAGAGGATTGCTCCTCCCCGTGTCCGCCGGTGGTAGCAGTCACGCATTCCACCGACGTTTGGGCTGACATCACAGCCTTGCTTCCTCTTTCTTCGCCTCCATTTTTGGCCTGAAGGTCCATAGTGGTTATTGTTTTTAGGGGGGGACCACCCCTAGCGTTTTATGGCTGGCTGCCAGGACTTCTAGCCATGGCCCTGACCCCGACTCGAGATCGAGAAGACGCTAGGCCATTGCCTTAGCTAGACACTAGAGGATTTTTGCCAGCCAAAGGTTTAATAACACTACTCAATAAAATTCAACAACATTCTACGCGTTCGCCCAAAATGACTTTTTCCGATAGATTTAGAGATTTACAATTTTACTATTATTTAGAGGAAGGTGGGGTATTTTGGGTCACGGGGAATTTATGGTTAGGGCCGTATAACCAACTGTCATCGACTCGTCTCATGGTAAGCTCATTTTATTTTGTGCATCCGACCTTTGCACACGCACTGTTACCTCGCTTCGATACCAAATAGAAATTTCGTATTTCGAAAGTTTTTGTTCCACAATGTGTTTCGTTTATTTTGACAACATTTTTCGACGAACCAACTCAGGTAAATATGTACATAGTAATCGTTGAACCTTAAACCTTCGACTCATAATAGAAATTTTGCACGAAGTTTTCATTGTGTTACTTATATGCCGCCATTTTGGGAATATGAGCTTGTGGGGAATTTATGGTCACATGGACATTTGACAAGTTACCTTCGTGTGTTTGATGTGTATAAGTGATTTTTCGTGCATAATTTCAACACATCATTAGTTTTTCGTTGATTTCCAATAGTTTTTTTGCTCCGATAATATTTTCCAGCCACAATGCCGCGTTATTATCGTGTCGGCCGAAGATCTCTGTGACGCATTGATTTCGGTTGGACCATTGAAACTTGGCACGCCAGCCAAGAAGTCAAACCGTGGCCGTAAGACAATGAAATCGGCCATTTTGACATCGCCAGAAAATGTGGCTGACAATCGTGATAAGGCCGAGAAGAAGCGGTAAAGATTGGAGAAGAAAGGCGACGCACCTGCAGAAAAGAAGCAAAAAGGCCGTGGCAAATCCACAAAGACTCCACAAAAAAAAATACCGTCTCCGGCCGAAACTGACGATGAAGAAGACATCGATTTCTGCATAGTTTGCTCGAAAAACATGCCGAAGAAGGAGAACCGCCAAAATACAGCCTATTGCATCAGTTGCAATCGAGGTGTTCACTTGAAATGCGCCGGAGCAAACCCGACTACTTTCACGTTTGTTCACTGCGATTCAGATTAATTTTCATTGCTATTTTTCTCTTCTATTTAGTAATTATGAATTATTCTTTCGTATTAATCGATAAATAAACGTTTTTCATCATTAATTTTCGTTTTTAATCGATTTGCGAACTGACCATAAATTCCCCGAGATTTTTCAAACTCGCAAAAACAAACTTTTTGCGCCAGCTGATATAAAGTATACAATTTGAGACTATTTGATCAAACTGATGATACCGAAAGAAAGGTTTTTTCTCGTACTACAAAACCAAGCTTTGAAATTTTCGAAAAAAGTTATTTTTATGCGGCTTTTTGGCCAAGTGTTTTACTATTTGATCTTTATTTATTTATTTATTTATTGGCCAACGGTTGAACCTCACAAACAAATGACTATTTTTAGGACCTCGACGAATCCTAGTTCTTGGAAGGAATACAGAAATTAGCGAAACGTTGAAAAAAAAATGATTTTCATTTTTTTATTGGCCAACGGTTAAACCTTAACTGGCTAAACTAACTTACATCTATCTTAAATAATACAAAGAAATCAACAAAAAAATCAATTAACAATGAAACATGAAAAAATCAGACAACAATCGTCTAACGGCTGATTTCCCATGGCAGAAGTCGAACCGCATCCCAGCTGGCAGCGCATTATACTGGCGAAGTGCCCTATATATAGGTTCGTTACTTCCGTAATTGCTCCGGTGGAGATCAATAGCAAAGAGTGCGTGGTCCCTAAGGCTCCTGGCAGGCGTATTGAAGCCAATCCTATTAAGCAGGTCAGGGCAATCAATATTCCCCACTTCCAAGTCATAAATAAAGATTTGAGCCGCAATGGTCCTACGATCCTCGAGAGAGGAGAGATGCACAAGGCGACATCTGCACTCATAGGATGGCAATGGGACTGCAAACTGCAAAGGCTGGAGTGCAAACTTCAAAAACTTCCTCTGCAATCTCTCGATGCGCGCAATCTGACCAACCCCAGTAGGGTTCCAAACCACTGAATCATATTTT
>JAWNKY010001053.1:0-32758 GCA_035041765.1 Drosophila algonquin | reverse complement strand
TACATACTCGTATATGCATGCGTACTAACAGTGTTTATATTTTATATTTTGGATACCACTCTTTTGTGTTAGTAGAGAACGACGCATGCAAACATTAATTACAGTTCATATATGTATGTACATACATACATATATGGATATGTATGCAGGTAATACGGATTATAAAAAAAAATTAACGTTACTTTAATTTTTTTCTTTTTTTTGGGAAGGCTCTGTTTCTTAAAATAAACGGTGTGAATTTTGGATAGGAAAAAAAACTGTGTGTACTTTGATTAAAGAAAAGCGAAGAAAAATATCAAGGTATGAAAATGTGTATGGATGTATATATGTACATACATATGTATGTAGGTAAGTCCGTTTTCGTACGGTCGCTGCGGTAGTGTTCGATTACTAGTTTCGAGGTTCGATGCGATCGGTTTGATGCACTAGGTTCGAGTTTAGATGCGGAGGGGAACAAATTGGAGAATTTATGTACATGCAAATTATAATTAATTGGTGTGCCTCGCAGCGGTGTCCCTCGTGTTGGACGGGGACTGGCGGCTGAAGCTGAGGGTCGCTGCTCTCCCGATCGCGTTGGCGGGGGGCGACGGCTGCTGCGATGGGCCGGCGTTAGTCTGTTGCACGCAGAGGGGTGGCGGCGACATTGCGGTTGTTGCTCTGTTGCAGGAGGAGTGCGTATCGGCCGGTCGGCGACTCCGCTGCTTCTTATTAGAAGATTATGGTGGAAGGAAACTACCTTCCTTTTTGCTGGCCTTGTGGCTCGGCAGAGTAAAACAATGACATTTTAACGGCTTAAACCGGAGTAGTATTTATTGAAGCCAAGTGCTCGGTATTAATGTTCATACAAAACTGAAAACTAATATCTAGAAACATAGCCGGCGTGCCGGCCACACATATTCGAAAAGTGCTGACCATGCAACAGATCCAAAAGTCAGGCGATCGCTGGTAGCCAATGGTGTTGGGGCGCAGCCCACTACAGCGACATTTGCTGCATCAGCACTCTGAGCGCAGAAGTTGGCCCAAAAATGTTAGGATGGATCCAAATAGAGTGACCCGAGAATGTTAGGGTGGTGCCAACCATATTAGGGTGGCCCGAGAATGTTACTTGTTAACTTGCATATGTACATATATTGGAGGTTCACTGCACTTGCCGAGTTTTGGAGGAGAAATCTTGGAGAGTTCTCTTGTGTATATGCATATGGAAAAATGGCGTCATTCTTTCCCTCTTCGCCCTTTCTTTCTTTCACTTGCATTTTTCTTTTATAGAATTTTTCACATACTTCACACACAGAGCCTTTACCCAATCCTGCCAGTAGCTTATGGATTTTCCGTTGTGGTGTATATGTGTGGTCGGCTTCTTGGGGATGATAGGTATTGGTGATTGGTCGTGTATAGGAAGACGAAACAAAACGCGTGCGTGTGGTTTTCCTCACTTTATTGCTAAGACTAAAAATGTACAAGAAAAGCTTAAATCTAAATACCGCTTCGCTGCTCTGCAACATTGCCCGTGAGTTTTTGTTGATGTTGGTTCGTGTTTGGGTGGGCGCATGGTGCATGCTTTTCGGCATGAACACTACTCAAGTTCCCAAAACTGTCGAAGCAAACCTTCTAACTCCGCTGTTGCATCATCCTTGACCACCTGAATCGTATGTACCAATGCATTAGTTGCATAATCCTGGACCTTCTCAAGGTAATAAAACCTAAACGGGTGTTCTGTGCGATAGGCGTGCCCGCCGGTCCACGATGTATCTCGTTCAACATCAATTCATCATATATATCACTGCCCAGCAAGATATCCACTTCTGGCGATACCAAATAATTGGGTTCTGCTGAACATAGATGTTTAAAATTAACCCATTTTTCCACCGATATCCGACGATCTGGCATCCGCTTACTTACCTTCAGCAGGACGTACGCTGTAGCACTATACTTCATCTATGGCTCAAATCGCGATCCAATTTTCAGCTCAACTGATGATGATGTTTCAGTAATCCGTGCATTTGACAACCCATGCACCTTTATGTGTGTTTTTTGTCGACACAATCCTAGTCTTTGCCCTAAGTTCTCCGATACAAACGAAGCTTGCGATCCTTGCTCTAAAAATGCTCGAAATTGTAACGGGAAACTCTCTCTGCTGATAGTGACCTATAGTGACCAGCGCCGTTGGCAGCATTACCTCACACTTCTACGTTC
Source organism: Drosophila algonquin (assembly GCA_035041765.1). Taxonomy (NCBI): domain Eukaryota; kingdom Metazoa; phylum Arthropoda; class Insecta; order Diptera; family Drosophilidae; genus Drosophila; species Drosophila algonquin. The sequence goes on along the minus strand of JAWNKY010001053.1, from coordinate 30,565 downwards.
CTGTGGCGTGAACGCCATTTATTACGTTCGACGTTATCTGCTGCATCTGATCCCCGAAATTCTTGTCTTGACACGAACGCTGCACATGGATGAGCATATGATATCAGTCTGTGCAAATCGAACAATTATTTTTTAACTTGCACCTGCGGGTCTGATGGCTGCTACCCAAGCAATTGAAAATGAAGCGATGCTTCATAACCGAAGCCCGCCGGTCTGTTCATGCCTTCAAATACCTTGCAGCCGTCTAGGGAATGACCTTCACTTCCGCACACTGCACATCGATCCACCGATCGGGTATCAACTGAAGATCTGAGATCCCTACGTTTTGCTCTCCTTATTCGTTGACAGCACTCTTTCAGCTGTTGCTGTCGCAATCATGGTCCTATATTGACCATCGAGCTGTGTCGCTAGCTCTTCAAACGTTGATATTTATCGCAATTGAGCTATTGATTCTTCCCAATCTAATCTTATCTGCGGTGGCAGCTTCTTCGTCATCAGGTACACCAAAATGTTGCTCTGATGAGTGAGATCCACCCCCACTTTTTTCAGAGATATGATGCACAAACGATTCGTTTCCAAAAACCCTTTAGCGACCCAGGGCCGTTGCTACGCACCATTGGCTTTTTCTCAAGAACCTGCATAAAATGCTGAAATAACACTCGTTTATTATCACATGGACACGAGCTTCAAACATTTCCTTAAAATCCCGGCCAGTCCACAAATTCACCACTGAACATGAGTAGCTTCACTCTAGGCAACTTAACCTCTTCCACAACGGCTGGCCCTGATTCGACAATGCCAGTAGCTCCGGCTGACCCATTTTTTTGCACTTTACCGAGAATAGCGTTGATGCAAGAATTCGACCTCTCGACATATTTAATTCAGCTCGAATTTGCGCGACACAATAGATATATACTTCTTCGAACTTGCCCGAACTTCAAGATCTGGGTCCATATAGCCAGGCTTCATCCGGCCGTACCAGCTTACGATGATTCGCGCGAACCAGCTTGCTCGCAAATTAACTCCCCTATGTTCTCGGCCATGACTCAACTCTCTATCACACAACAACTTACAAATACATTTACCTTACGTATATGAGCCTTCCACTGTCTAGAGATGTCCAAAGAAGACTAACAGAGTGTTTCCAGCTAGCCCCAAGAGAAAGAGCTGCGCCTCGACGAAGACCCAATCCGCTAATTGATTTATTAATTACGAGTGGTTCAGTGAACTATCGCTCTAGAGCCCAAAATAACTGCGAAAAAGCTGCAAAAGGAATGCTCCAAAAACATTTTCGCATCGTTGTATGCGCTGCTTTGACATAGCCAGTGACCCTGTGGAAACTTTTCTGTGCCCAAACAGATGTTTAAAAGGCAAATATTTTTTTTATTCATTTGGGCTGTTACTTGCTTTATGAAAACGTTTTATATTAATGGGGAAATGGTGCGAGTAGCTGCCAGTAGGTGCAGGAACCAAAAACGACCTGTAATTTTGGTTTTACCGAGTCTTAGGTTTGGATATATATCCTACCTGTTCATGTTTATATAGGGTATCCATATTGTGGACAGTTACTTTTATTCCTTATACCTAAGCTTTGGTAAGGATAAATATACATAAATACATTTTAAGGTCAAATGGTGACCTTTTTTCCTTCACAGGTACTGGTCCCGCAGATATTATACCTTTTGCCTTCTAGCTATTCATAAAAATGGATATATAACTATGTACCTATAGTATCCCTGCCTCAGTGTAGTTCTGACTTCCATCAGTGTGTTTTCAAAAAATACCCCTTATTTCTAATTCAAATGGATAACTCTGCCGGTAATTTTCATGTGCTTACCGAGCAGACTCGTTTTGCTACATATGTGGAAAGTATATTACCAGCAAAGAAGAAAAATTCGTTTTTACCGAAAAGTTCCAAAAATAGTATGAAGAAAACTTTATAATCAGGCCCCAAAGTATTAGCGAAGAGTGGATCCCAAGCTGTATATGCAATGTGTATAAATTGAATTTAACAGCATTCAATAAAGAGGAAAACTAAGTTAACCTAAATCACAAGCTATTAAGTGTAGGTACAAAAAATAGTAAACATTACTTTTTTCCTTACAAATTTTTTTTTAGAAAACAATTTCAATTTGGAACTTCAATGCTATGGAAAAAATCAGAGATTCACGGCCTTGAATGTTTCATTTGTTTATTCAAAATAACTGGAAAAGGGCAAAACATGAAATGTGATTACTCGGAACAGTCTCGTCAAGGCTTTACGCTTCCTGCTACTCCTTTGGAGGAAATACCGCCACTAAAACGCAAAAAAGTGGAGATGTCTTCGAACAACGGATTCAAGTAATGACAAATCAGGAGAATATAAATATTGCAAGCCTCTTTCAAAGGAAAAATTGAACGATTGATTGAGGATCCGTCACTTAGTTCACGCACAATTTTATATGACGAAGGATGACATGTGCGTTTGCCACGACATTTTCGGCCTTTTCAAACCGACGTATAACCGTTTTTTTTTCCTACAAAAATACCAAAAATCTGTGTTTGTAACAGTTTTTAACGGTAAAAAGGTATTTGGGGTGGCTAAGAGAAAATCGATTTCCTTGCCAAAGCTTTGTCGTTGAATATTACAAAAAATATCAAATTCTCTGCACTGTCAATATCTGCCTCGATTAGTTTGCTGGTAGTGTGTTTGTCTGTTAAAGGTTTTAAATTATTTATGCATCGTTACACTGTCGTTCTCAAATTCCGCATTCAGTTAGAAAATCGTACTGGAGCTTGCAAAGCAATAGCATTATTTATACTTTTAGTGACATACAAATTTTACCGTCACATGATGATTATAATCATATTATAATAATAATAATATAATATAATATATAATAATTATTAACCCGTTAAACAACTTTCCGTTTGGCCATTTATTTCTTTGTTAACCTTAAAATGTTGGTAATCAAGCTGCAATCAAATCGCAAAATTTTTGTAGCCTGGCCACCGTGGTATGTGTTATCGGCTTTATTGGGTCCTGGGTTACCGGGACATTGAGTGCAACTGCATAACAGACGAGCTGTCCATATCTGGAACTGCAATCCCCCTTTTACAAGGTAAGGAGGATATTAGAATGCAATGGCCACCTGTAAGCTTATCATAAAAGAGCAATATAAGCGACTAATAGAAAATAAGTGGCAATTAGTGCCATACGTTCCCTCACGGCGCTCTGACTAATACGCACTCACGCTGGCCACCCCTACAATGGTTTTTGCGATAGCTGTAGAGACGAGGAAGAGGAGGAGAGAGTGGAGCACCTGTTTTGCTTCTGTCCAGCTCTCTCAGCACTTGGGCACGCCCTTCAAACCTCAAGTTTTAGAAAATATCCATATGTCCCAATAGATAGCTAACTTAGGAAGAGCCTCCCCATGGGGCAGTGCCAACAGGCTTTCGAAACTTTCGAGGAAAAACTGACTCAACCGCCCGTATTGGCATCCGCCGATTTTAACGAGAGATTCGTCCTTCAGACTGACATCAGCGCGTACGGCCCCGGATCCGTATTGACACAGCAGATAGCAGAAGTGGAGCAGGTCATTGCATAACCCAGCCGACGGCTACTTAAGGCCGAAGAAAACTCCGCCACCGAGAAGTATTATCTGGCCATAGTGTGAACAATTCGAAAACTTCGCTATTTTTTGGAGGGCTACCATGTGATGTGATTACGGATCACCTTGCAATAAAATGGTTGAATGTCATGGCCGACAACCTCACAACAACTTGTAGAGACATTACAACGCACCGAGAAAAAGCAGAACAGCTGCCCATGTCTTTGACGACTACGCAAAAGAACCAGAAGCAACTAGAAAAACACCCAGAAATCAGATCGGTTGAGGAGGACCCCATTCAGTAAAATTGTACGTCGCAAAGAATCATCGACGGCGAGTGCTAGAGAAATGCTTCGACTATAGCGGGACACCTTGGAATGCGGAAGACGGCCACACGGATCACCCAGCGGTACAACTGGAATTGACTCTACTGAGATGTAGTGCGCAACGTTTAACGATGCAACAGCTGCCAACGATTCAAGGTAAGCCAAGTCAAACCAGCGGGACATATTCGTCAAGCCCAAGGACAGCTTGGCATAATATGCGCGGATTTCGTAGGCTCTTTGCCTCGGTATTATTTTACTGTATTGAGAACTTAGCTAATATAGATTATCCCTGGAGATTGTGAAGGATGTCTTGCATCGGCACTGCAAACCGTACCAATGCATTGGTCACATTGCAATATAGCCACAGACGGAGAAGTTGCTGACACAATAACGGACATTGGATAGATTAAGATATATAAAATTGAAACAAATAATATAATGTTGCGTGAATAACGCAACTTAATAAGTTGTGTGCAAAGTCCTTGTAGTGTTGTAAGATTTTCGTCAAGTTGCATGTCTCAGTCTTTTAGTCTTTCACATTCTTAACGATGGTTTACCAGCGATCGTTGATTCTAATCGATCTATGCGACAGTCAGGTTTTATGCATGTGTGATTTGACATTGCTTGCACCAGTTGAAAATTAGTGCGTATGGCGTCAGTAATTCCCATAACTTGGTATAGCTTCGGGATAGATGCCTCAAGATCATCAACATGAGTTTTCTGAGTGTTGTCTCTAGATTGTTTTTGAAATTAACAAGGGACAATTGTTGTCACAAATGCGTATGTTGAATTTCGTGTGATAGTACTCTATAAAAATAGAGTGGGTCTTAAATAAACCCATAAATTAAGAATATTAAAGATATAAATAATTAAGGAATATAAAGGAATCACTGAAAAACTAATAAATAGAAAGAAATACGCAAAACAGTCAGATTTTCTGAGGTAGAATTATACATTCTTGCATCTTTGTGAGATTTTTTCAAAGTTTCATATGCTGGCCAGAGTTCCATTTGATGAACTCGGATCGGTATCTTTGCATGCGGAGCAAGAAGATTACGCCTTACTAATTTAGGCTTCAGACCATTCGTGGAGCAACGCAAAATAAGATCTGGTACTTGCAAAAGAGATTTCAGTTCTCATTTTCGATTGTCAACACAACACGTTAAATCCTTTTCAAATTTTTGTTATAAACAATTGTTTTCCATGAAATAGATAGCCAGATCCCAAAATATTGTGTGTGATTTGACAGTATACCCATACGCATACATAAAGTGGCTCAAAGCCAAAACAATGCAGTGTCAAATAAAAAGTTAAATTGGCTGCCATAAAGTTATTACATAATAGGTATATACATTAGGTACCATTTGACCCTTAAATACTGGGTTTTCCCCACCTGTTAGATCGTATTAATCCTCAATAAACAAACAAAACTAACCATTATACACAAGAGGTTAATGAATTAACCAAAACCTTAGGAGTTTATATTTGTGATGGAGTTTCATTGGCCTTAGCTACAAAATACAGTACCCAGATCGCTACAAAATCAATAGTTGCAGTGAAAGGGAAAAACTTATAATGGAAGTTTTCCAATTCAACAACATAAACGAAGTCATTTCTAAATTTTCTATTAGTAGTAGCTTGTATTACGAAAACCAGCAACCCGTTGTAATGTTTACCAAAATTTCCGTAGAAATCAAAGACCCAGATTTACCAGCCACCGCGAAGGATATACATAACTACCACGGTAGGCAGAACTAGCAAAAAACTAGAAACAGAAATAATACGGCAGTGATTTACCATCGTGGAGTTCAACGAAATTGAGCCTTGTGCCTTTATAGCTGCCTGACTACACTACTCAACAAAATTCTACTTTTTATTTTCGCTGTCGCCCAAAATGATATTTACTGATAGATTTTTAAAGAATTATGGTTTAGTTTTTTTTTAAAATTTTTTAAAAATTTGGTACTTTTCTTCAGAGGTAGTGCTTCTATTTTTCACATAACTTTAGTTTCTTATAACTGTTTGTATTGAATTTTGCATTTCTAAAAAGCTGAAAAATTTAGATATAAGCCGATTTAGACACTTTGTAGCTGCAGCTTAACGTCTGGAAGATATTAAGATTTCAAATTAAAATTTCATTGATTGGAAAGGCGTCGAGAGGTGACCACTCGGGATACAGTAATCTGTCCTCTCTGGTAATTGCGGAAAGCTCTTGAGGATTCCCGAGTGGCCGGTTGAGGATGTTTTCCACAGCTTGGTTTCTCTCATTCTGAGAGTTTCCTCATCTCATTATTTTCTTTGAAGTCTACGGGAAGAAGGTCCAGAACGGTGTCCAGAGCTTCCCCAGCATTATTGGTTGAATGATGGCTGTGTAAAGCCACCGGACAATGTATGGGGTCACTCCCCATTTCAGTACAATGGCTTTTCTGCAGGTATAAAGGGCCACTGTGGCTTTCTTTACGCTATCCTCTATGCTAAGTTTCCAATCCATCTTTCTGTCGAGGACCAGGCCACGATACTTAGCAGAGTTGCTTAAAGCTAACAATTCTCCACCAAGTTAGGGAGGAGGAAGCGTCGTCATACACTCATACAGTGTCTGCAGAGCTCTCCCAGAGAACGCTATGGCAACATCATTCTCCCCCAGCAGTTCGTTCATCGCTCCGTTCTATAGGAGGGACGAAAGGACTCCGCTTAGTGGTGTGCTCCTACTAACAAACTTAGTAGACGTTGACATCCCCAGTGATGCCTCAATGGTTCAGCATTGTAGAATCTCTTCGATGAGGTTCCGGGAATCAATCCCCAAGTTCGTTAGTGCTCCCGTGATGGCGGTCGGGACGATGTTATTAAGAGCACCTTCTATGTCTAGGAAGGCTACCAGAGCGTACTCCAGGCTACCAGAGCGTACTCCCTGCAGTTAGAGATCTTCGGTAGATCTTCTCTTCCAATAGGCGTGCTGAAAGTCTGAGATTAGACTGGGCGGAATTTTCGCCATAATATGCAGTCCCAAAAGCCGTTAAATCGTCTTCAGAAGGAAGGACGAGAGAGGATACGGCGCAGATGGTCTGAGTACCGAGTCAAGTTTGTCCGCAAAAGGTTCCGGAAGTTAGTTGGACTAGGTAGGGAGAAGGGAATACGGTATCCACATACCTGTGATCCGAGAAGGAGTGTTCTTCAAGGATCCTCCAGGATACTATATTTATCTGTATCTAGTGGGAGGCAAGTGTGAGGTCCAGGACCTCCATGCGGTTCTTGATGACAAAGGTGGGATGATCACCCCGATTTAAAATGACCATTTGAGTAGTCAGTAGATAACTGAAGAGGTTCTCATCCCGTTCGTTGGTGTAAGTGCTGCCCCAGTGGTGTGCGTTGGCGTCGCATCCAACACTTACGCCGGTATCTGTAATCTCACTGTTGGCGATGAGCGCACGGAAAAGCGCGTGAGGTGGAGGGTCGGGTTGGTTTTAACCCATATAGTTGAAACAAATAATAAGCGAACTCTCTTGTCCTTCGACGCTCACTGTTGTGTGGTCTTCATTGCTGAAATTTGGCAGCAAAAATAAGTGTAACTCTTTTTTTGCGAGAATACAGGTACGCGTCTTAACTGTGGTGTCAGCTACGTATAGCTTGTAGTCTTGTTTCCTCAGACTTGAGACCCTGTTTCCGAGGATCAAGGGCTCTTGAATGAGGACTTTGTCTGCTCCACCCTTGGCTAGGCGGAGCAAGAAGACAGCGCATGCTGCCATACAATGGTGGAGGTTTATCTGCAGGATTGTCAGTGACATTCCTTAGATTCGCCTCCACCATTGTCTTCTCGAGATCGCTGTCCGGGAACTCCGATTCCTCCCCGACATCGATCAACATGAGACCCCTGGATAGGTCGCTTTTATCCGAGTCGTAGTCGCCCAGGATGTCGTCTGCCACCGTGGACATCGTGTCGGATGCTGCAGGCTTGGCTGTCGGTGTCTCCGCGGACTCCAGGTCTGGATCGACCCCTGCTTCCTTTGTAGTCGGACTTGAAAGGGATGTCGGTAACCTTTCGGTTACCGTAGTCCACCACCACGCCCGTCTTCTCGAGCAGCCCTACTGACTCCTCATTAATGACGAGGATCACCTGGTGCCTCTGCCCAGATGTCTCTTCCACCTTGGCCACCTTCCAATTGCCTGTCGGAAGGTGGGAATTGCAGACCTGCAGGAGCTTGAGAATTTTCTCAGGTTCTGCAGGTTTCGCCGATACCCAAACTCGGGGTCTTGGCATACTAGGGACATCCTTGGCTCCTGGATAGGCCTCACCTATCGCCGCCACCGCCATGATATATAGGCCGCCGAGCGAGCATCTTGGCAGGCAAAGGCTCTCACCCTACCTTGATGACACCCGTCCACCTAAAATTTGGGGGGCTGCGCTCCGTTTTCCTCCAACTCTTGGAGGAAGCGGTTCCGGAGTTCATTCTCCACCAGGCTCCACTTGTCCCGAGGGATAAGTCCATCTCTGGTGTCCCTGTCTAGGACGCCAATGACGGTCTAAACCCTTGCCACCTCGGCGAACGAGCGATGACTCAGGTGAGTCTTGGTCCGCTTGGCCTGCTGGACCTGTGTGGTGGTGTCTTCCGCCGAGCGCGGCCGCTCACCTAGGGCCTTGGCTGGGCCCTTACCAACTTTGGCTGGCTGGTAATCTGGCAGGATCTTCTTAACCCATTTCCTCTTTTCCATTCCATAGGCATTCGAAATGAACGCCGGATCGTCATTGGCCAGAATGAAAGCCGCGCGTACCACCTCAGCACGTACCCTCACCCTTCCCCCTCCGATACCCCTATTAACGGCCCTAATTAGCGGTTACAATGTAGAGACCATCAACTCACATTCGCTCCAATTGTAACAGCGGCCAGAAATACCTACGTCAGCAGATTCAGATACTGTAACAAAGATTGAACCCAAAAGCTAGAACAAAGAATCAGAACATAATTGAAAACGAAACCACACGGACGTGTAATTAATTCGTATAATCTATATCGATATTGGCTCCAAGGGATTAAACCACATCTCACCTCCCACTTTATCATATCTTGCGCGTCTCTTCTCCTGATATTTCGAGACAGTAGCGCCTGTCGGGGTTGTCAAGGGTTCCCCGGTCCCTGGGCGCTTTCCATAGGGCGCTTTGCGTAGTAGCCACCCTGGTAACCGGTTCGCCCTTGGGCCCTCCGACGTGGATTGGCCCCATTGGCTTTTCGGAACCATCCTCGCAGCGCTAGCTGCCTCGAGGCAGTGCACCCACTTATTCTCTTTCCACGTCTTGCTTGGCACTGGTTTCTCAGATGCAGATTTAAACGGATTGTCTTTTTGCTCGCGAATCTCCTGTATTCTGTGGCATTGAGTGCAGCTGTCACATGTTCGGGCGAGCCTTAGCCTAAGAGAACGTGTAACCCAGTCCAAGTCAACAGTTTTGGCGCGTCGAACCGTCATCCGGTGATCTTCCTGAAACACCCAACGGTTAACGGCCATTTAGGGACTTAAAACCGGAAAATTCCCAAACTAACACAAGAATAAATGCTAATCACAAATAAAACCGAAAGCAGCATATTAAAATCAAAGAAAACAATGTTGTAAAACTACATTAATTACTTTAGGACGTTGATGTGCAATGACTGCACCATCAAGTGGCCCAAGCGACACCAGCCGATGGCTGTTACGCGCTGATCCCATTCAAGAAAGCAGCCCACCTCCCGCCCAACCGACCGAGGGGCGCAGCCACTTAACGCGCGACTCGTTAACCGAACCGATCGCGGGCATGCATGAAAGATAGGTGTTAGACTAGTGTTCGAGGAAAAGTAGAACTAATCTAACTAAAGAAACGAAGTAATTACTAATTACGGGAAAGATATAAGAGTATAAGTAATTTAAGACTAGGAAGGGAGTTAGTGGTAGATATAATATGATAGAGGGAATTATAATCCGAGCATAGGACCCTAAATGGTTCATGCAAGGAGTAATTCGATCTACAAAGCAGAAGAAACAAGGGTGTATAATTTCTAGTGCTTCTAATAGGAATCGTGAAGTTTATGCGGCTCAACAGGTCAGGGCTATCTACGGCACCCTTGATCAAGTTGTGCACAAAAATCACACCAAGCATTTTCCTACGATTAGCTAAGGTTGGAAGGTTTATTAAAAGCAATCTATTAGAGTAAGACTTCAGTCTCACACTTGCATCCCAGTTGAGGCCGCGAAGAGCAAAAAGTAAAAAGTTTTTCTGAACTGATTCTATACGGTCTTAGTGTACGTTGTACTGAGGGCACCATACACAAGAGTCGTATTCTAAAATCGGACGAACCAGAGAGGTGTAGAGAGTCTTTGTTATATAGGTTAGGTTAGGTTAAGGCGGCTGTCAAGCTCCACAGGAGCCAGTCACACTTAGGCCGGTTTCGGCCCGTTGTAATACCGCGGGAGGTGTTCCCCTTTAGCTATCTCATGAGACCCGAAGATATCAGCAGTTATCCCATCCTGACGCTCTTACAAAGTTTGCAATTTTTCTGGGACAGATTTTGGACATTTCTGAAATGTCTGAGACATAGGGCATGCCAAGGTATTGTAGCCTTCTCCTACTGAGAGCCGGACAGGAGCAGAACAGGTGTTCCACCGTTTCCTCCTCTTCCTCGTCTCTACAGCTACGGCAGAAGTCATTGTATGGGGCTCCCAGCCTGTTGGCATGGGAGCCTATCAGCCAGTGCCCCGTGAGGGAGCGGATGACACCGCTGCACCTTTTCCTGCCGAGCTTACAAAGCTCCAGTGTGCGTCTCCTGTCAATGGTAGGCCATGTTTGCCTGGATATGAGACATAGTGGTGCTGACCGCCACGCATTGTCTGCTCGTCGTTTATATAGCTCCTTTATAATAAGCCTACAGGTGGCCATAGGCATGCAAATATCCTCCTTCTCTTGGAGAAGGGGTATTGTGGTACCAGATCTGGCCAGCTCGTCTGCCTTGCAGTTGCCCTCAATATCCCGGTGACCCGGGACCCAAATAAGGCTGATGGCAAATTGTTGGGCCATCTCGTGAAGAGATTCGCGGCAATTTGCCACTGTGGCCGAGTTCGAGGAAATCGCATGAAGTGATTTGATCGCAGCTTGGCTGTCGCTGTAAATGTTTACAGTTGTTGTTGCCAGTGAAGCCGTTTTGGCTGTCTGAAGGAGCTTCAGTGCTTCCATGATCGCAATGACTTCCGCTTGGAACACACTGCAGTGATCTGGGAGCCTAAAGGAGTGCCTGATTTCGAGTTGTTCGGAGTAAATCCCTCCTCCAACTTTGTTATCCAGCTTCGAGCCATCTGTGAATATGCTTGGCCTGGTGGTCCCTCAAGCCACTCGTCTCTGGCAGGGATGATTACATTGAAGGGAGTACTAGTGTGTTCCCTTGGAACGCAGTAGTCCGTCTTCGTTGGGACGGTACTACTGACAAGTATAGATGAGTGACCCCTGGTATGTGACGTCCATTGTCCGGAGTCTCTCAGACGTATCGCGGCAATTTCTGCCCTCTCTTTTCCCTCAAGTTTGAGGCTTTGGAGATTTAGGATGGCGTTTAGTGCATCGTTCGGGGTGGTGCGTAATGCTCCACTAATGCATAAAGCTGCGGTTCGCTGAACCTTGCCAAGTTGTTTGGTTGTCGATCCTTTTGATAAGGCCGGCCACCAAACTGTAACTCCATAGAGTAAGATTGGTCTTACTATTGCTTGGTATATCCATTGGACTACGCTTGGGCTTATGCCCCACTTCAAGCCAATAGCTTTTTTGCAGGAGTATAGGGCTATCGTAGCCTTCTTTACTCTGTCTTTTACGTTCAGGTTCCAGTTCAGCTTCTTATCAATTACCAACCCTAGGTAACTAGCGCTGTCGCTGAAAGAGAGCCTGCATCCATTTAGTATGGGAGGGTTGAGGGGCGGGATCTTGTACTTGCGTGAGAATAGCACGAGTTCCGTTTTAGTTGGATTTATTCCCAATCCTCGCGATTTCGTCCATTCTGACAGTCTCGCGAGCTTAGTGCTCATAAGGTCACACAGTGTTTGAGGGTATTTTCCCGAGAAACTGATTGCAACGTCATCCGCGTATGCCACTATTTTGCAGCCCCCCCCTCCAGATCGCATAGAATCTTATTGACTGCCATGTTCCACAGAAGGGGAGACAGGACACCACCTTGCGGAGTGCCTCTGTTGACATACCTGGATTGCGTGGACGATCCCATCGATGATGTCACCGTCCTGCATGTGAGCAATTGATCGATGAGCAGCACCAAGTGACCGTCCACACCCAGGTCAGTCAGTGCTTCCGTAATGGCACTTGGGACGATGTTGTTAAAGGCTCCTTCGATATCGAGGAAGGCTATAAGAGAGTATTCTTTGAGTTGTAGGGATTTCTCTACAATTGAGACTACTTCGTGGAGCGCCGTTTCCGTGGATCTTTCTTTCCGGTAGGCATGTTGTGCTCCTGACAGCATTTGAGGACTAACAATTGTTCTAAGATGTAGTCCGACAAGTCTCTCGAAAGTTTTGAGAAGAAAGGACGATAGGCTGATTGGTCTGAAGTCCTTTGGGGTCGAGTGCGAGGCCTTTCCCGCTTTGGGGATAAAGACTATTCTCGCCTTGAGCCATGCTTGTGGTATGGTCCCCACCGCCAGTATCTTCCTAAAGATACATTGTAGCCAGTTAATGGCTGGGTCTCCGGCCTTTTGCAGTTGGGCCGGAATGACCTGGTCCGGACCTGGCGATTTGAACGGGTCAAAGCTGTTTACCGCCCAGCTTATGTTCCGTTTGGTGAAAATATGGTCCATCGTGGCTGTTTGGCCTCCCCTTTGGGTTAGCGCCGGCTTGATGGTTGTGCACCCAGGGAAGTGGGTTTCAAGCAGTACGTGGAGCGACTCCTCACTTGAGTTGGTCCACGTACCGTCGTTCCTTTTAAGGTACCCTGCCGAGGGGGTGGTTTTTGAGAGGAGCTTGCGCAGCCTGGCGGCTTCTGACGTCTCCTCTATTTCTGAGCAGAATTTTTGCCAAGAGGCCCTCTTTGCTCTTCGTGTTTCTTTTTTGTATAGGGCAAGACTGACTTTGTAGTCTGCCCAATGTTCCTCCTCGTTTGAGCTTTTAGCTCGGTTGAAGCTGGTTCTACAGCTCTTACGTAGGATGTCGATTTGTTTCGACCACCAGGGGGGTTTCTTTTTACCCCTTGTCCGGTGTGGCAGGCGAGCCGCCGTGAAAGCCTTATTGCATGCTTCCGTGAACCTGTACACTATACGATATAAATCGTCTTGAGTGTCTGGGCTCATTGGTGCCTTGTTGGGGAGTATTTCCTCCAAAACCGAGCTATACTTAACCCAGTTGGTTTTCCTGGGGTTAGTGTAGTCGGTGGGTTTGGGGCTCTCGAAGGATAGAATCGTTTCGATATACCTGTGGTCGGAGAAGGAATGGTCCTCTAGGACCCTCCATCTTTCCACTTTGTCTGACAGATTGTGAGACACTAGAGTGAGGTCAATAACCTCCTGTCGGTTTTTTATAATAAAAGTGGGGTCGTTACCCCGGTTACATATGGTTAAGTTCGAGTTCAGTATAAAGCTGAAAAGTGACTCACCCCTTATATTTTTGTCCGTGCTCCCCCATTGGGTGTGGTGAGCATTGGCATCGCAGCCTATTATTAGGCTTGTGTTGGACTTCTCGCTGTCGCTGGTGAGCTTGCAGACGAGATCGTTGGGAGGATCGCTATCCTCATGGGCCATGTAGGACGACATCAGCCTCAGATGTGTCCGCTTTAGCTCTAGGCTTACCGTTGTATTATCGCCATTGCTGAAGTTGTGGAGCAGAAAGATATTAAGGTGCTTTCTTGCGAGAATGCAGGTACGAATTTTACCTTCGGTTTGGGGTACAATGAGCTTGTACTCCCTCGTCGCTAACCCACAGACCTTGGCTCCGACTATCCAAGGCTCCTGGATTAGGACAACGTCGGCTCCGCTTGCATCCAAGCGGAGTATGAGTGCAGCGGATGCTGCTTTACAATGGTGGAGATTTATTTTAAGGAGTCTCAGAGACATCTTCATGGATCTCCACCGCTGTAGTGTCGGCGTCTGAGTCGTCGGAAACTTCGTCTCGACACATCGCCTCAAAATCCCGCATTAGTTCCGCGTCGGATGAGTAGCCTTCCTTCGGCTCCAGCTCGTTGTCGGGTGCCTCGATCTCCGAGGCCACATCCTGCGCGACTGGGTTGTCGGCAGGACGAGCCTCGGCCGTGGCAACGTCCGACTTGTACACCTTTACGGTGACCGAACTGAAGCCAAAGTTCAGCTCTCCTTTAGCTGCCTCTATTAGGGCCAGCGATTCCTTGTTCAGGATGATAATGGCCTGGTTTGTCGGCCCCTGCGACTCCTCAACCTTGACCACCTTCCAGTCAAGAGTTGGCAGTGTCGGATTGCATCTCTGCAGCATCTTGAGGATGCGCTCAGGCTCCTTAAAGGTAGCCGGCACCCATAATCTCGCCCTCGGTCTACTGGGCACCTCGCTCCAGTCTACCGCGACTAGCTTCGCCCCGGCGTAGACCTCTCCGATCTGCGCCACCGCTGCTTTATACAGCTTCACGGAGCGCTCGTCATCGCAGGCAACTACTTTGATACTGCCCTGGTACCACCCCATGTCTTTGCAGACTGGAGGTGGCCCTGGGTCCTTCTCGAGCAACTCGAAGCAGCGGTCGGCAAGTGCCGCCTCCACCCACTTCCATTTACTCTTTGGTATCTTACCCTCCGCGCTGCCTTTGTCGAGGACGCCAATCAGCGTCCTCTCCTTGGCAATCTGCGCGAAGGAGATGTTGGCCACCACCCTCGACCTTTTCGCGACCGGGCCGGGTGTTTCCTGTGACCGTTGTCTCTTTGGCTGAGAGACCATTGCGAAGTTTGGGAGCACCGATGTGGCCCACTCCACCTTCTTGAGCCAGTCTGCTGATGGACTGACCTCTGTGTTGGCATTTTGTCGACGGAGTATGTGCCCTGCACTCCTCCTTTCGGCATATGTATGCTTTCTAGCTTGGGCGCTGGTTGAGGGCAAATCGTCACCCTCCACCTTACCAGAAGGTCCGGCAGCCGCAATATTGCTTAGCTGCCTTTCCACGGTGTTGGTGTTGGGAGCTGGTCCGCCGCCCACCCCAGATTCGGGATGGGACCTACTCGGGTTCACCCCAGCGCTTACCGCTTTGCAGGTCTGTCCTGCTGTTGAGCTGGTCGGGCCGGGCCTTTGGGCCGATGCCTTCCCATGCGGGGGATTGCTCCCAATTGACGTTTGGGGAGTGTCAGTCTCTGTTTGTTTTTTTTGTTGTTTTTTGTTTTTTAATTGTTGATTGTTATACATTACATCCCACGAGATGCAGAGAAAGGGAACGGTCAGCCCGGGCAGAGATCCACGTTGCCCGGGTAAGGCATCATTAGAACAGGGGGCTGCCAAGTCCCTGAGCTCTCCGTTCGAGACTGGGCTAGTTTTTAGACCGGGCCCCCAGCCAGGCTGACTCTCGGCACGGGTCGAATGACACCTTAGTCCAGCCCGGTGTGAGGTGAGTATGGGGGATGGGATGTGGGTAGGTAGTGTGTAGGGAAGGGGGAGTGTGTGAGCTACTTATACGAGGCGGCACCACAAGCGCATCGTCAGTGTTGCTGCTTCGCGAACACCCGCTGGCTGTCCGGGACTGCTTATTTTCGGTGGTCTCCCTAAAGAGAGCCGATTATTCGCAGCTAACCTACCTTTTTTAGGGGTAGGCCTTTCGCTATCCGCAACCTGCGACCCGTCCGGTAGCCTCAGCTAGGCCCCCTCTGAGCCACCTCACGCGCTCATCAGACCAGACTTGTTATATAGGGGTCGTCAAATTCCTTTGACCACCTTTTTATAAACCCAAGCACGCCCATGGCCTTATTTACCATGGTAGAAATGTGTTCTGAAAACTTTAACTTGGGATCTAATAGAACACCAACATCATCAACCCGGTTCTCTCAAGAGAACTACCACAAAGTGTAAAAGGAACCAGAAAGGCGCTGGAGCGATGAAAAGTCATTACTTTACATTTTGAAGCATTAAGGTTTAATAAATTTGCACAACACCAAAACAGAAATCTATCGAGATCGGATTGCAACCTGGATTGGAAAGAAATGTCCTTATACTGGACACAAAGCTTAACATCATTCGCAAACATTAGTACTCGAGAGTATGTTAATACAGAAGGTAGGTCATTTATAAATAGAGTAAGGAGTAAGGGGCCTAGATGGCTGCCCTGAGGTACACCCCAAGTCACCATAACTGGAGAGGACAGGGAGTTTTTGAAAAGGACTCTTTGAGACCTAGAACAAAGGTAGCTAGAGATCCATCTCAGGAGATTGGGCGGGAACTCTAGAAGGTCGAGCTTTTGTGCTAGGAGGGAATGGTTTACAGAATCGAACGCTTTACTAAAATCGGTGTAAACAACATCCATCTGCAAATTACCTTGAAAGCCTTTTATTATAAAGGAGGTAAACTCCAATAAATTTGTAGTGGTTGATCTCTGCCTTATAAATCCATGTTGAGTTGGAGATATAAGTGATCTGCATAGGTGCTGCAGGTGCGGAGTTAAAATTTTCTCAAACACTTTAGGAATAGCGGATAACTTAGATATACCTCTATTGTTCATTGCGTCAGACTTGCTATATGGAGAGGAATTATAAAGGACTCCTACCATATCGGGGGAAAGCATGAAGAATTTATAGATAGTGTAACGAAAATTCGAAGTTGGCGCCCTTAGAGCCCTGGACCAGGTTTATCGATAGTTTGAGTCCACCTCGATCGGCTGGACTTTGGACAGTAGGAAGAAAGAAAACGAGGAGAGAGAGAAGCAAGAGAAAGAGGGAGATTGATTTGGAAAAAAGAAGTTGTCACAACGTGCTTAAGAAGGTTAGGTTTTCGAATAAACTGGAAAAAGCGAAATAAAAGTGTAAAGTGTGTTTTTATCACGACGGCATCACAGCTGCTACCTCCCCTTGGCTGCCACCTTACAAAATTTGTCCAAATCCCAACCTGTAAAGGAAATCCGCTCGGCCCGCCGGTAGCAAAAATCTTGTTACATTGGTGTCAGATGTGGGGTTTGCGATCAGATGCTGGAAAGATCTCAAGCCATAATGCCAAGACGAGGAGGAAGACAACGTGCCCGTTCCGTGAACCCGGAGCCCGCTACAGTGACCACGGCTTCATTGACGCAGATGTTGACCGACACCCAGAACCAGATGGATCTGAAGATCGAGAAGATGTTTGACTCGTTCTAGCGAACGATGCTACGCGTATTGGAAACTTCCCAGAGAAACTTCAAGCCCAGAGGTTCTTCAGCACCCTGCCAACGAGCACAACTCGCAACTATCACCTATTGATGTCATCAATGCGGACACAGTTCGCCTTAGACTGCCAGGCAAGTTACCAACAGTTGCGTAACCGCGCGCAAAGACCCAAGGAGTACCTCATGTATTTTGCCATAGAGTTGGAACGCCTGGGCCGTGTGGTTTTTGCCGGTATTCCAGAGGACACCTATAACTCCATAATGGTACAACAGTTTGTGGACGGCATGCGTGAAACCACGCTGCAGTATCCCGTGCTGGCCAGCAAGCCCTCGACTCTCTCCGAAGCCCGGGATATGGCCATTAAGCTCTAGACCCTGGGGGTGCGTAACTCCGGCCGACCCATCTTTTATGTGGCCGACGCCCCTAGTGGCCAAGGATCAACCGCCACACCTCGCCATCGGGGTCGGGAGGCTGCAGCACGCCCGGCGCCCAAGCCACAGGAAGAAGTCGCTTCGGGAAACTAATTCAAGTCAGCTCCACGGGGCGAGAGTTGACTGCCGTACATATAGCCCCCCACCAAAACGTAGACGACCAGACTCCGCAACGGCAGCCTGCAGTGGTCGCCAACGCCGGGAGAAACGAGCCAAAACGGGAAGTAGTGCTGCCGATTTCGGAACTCAATGCCCCTATTGGACCTTCCTCGCCGGAGTCTGCGCCGTCGGCATATAAGAGCAACACCGAACTCAGGACGGATAGAGGACCAGCGTCGATCTGCAGAAAGCCGGCTCTCACACCTGAGGACAAAACGGAAGACGGCCGCCAAGTCAGGCGTGCCCACCGCGGGAGCCCCAGCAATGAACCGCCAGCTACGTACTCCATTGACACACCGTGTGACAAAAGCTTACATTGTGTGCTTCTCTTTCAGGAACGCCCGGTGCGTATGGTAGAAGATACGGGTGCCTCCGTATCCCTGCTCAACCAGCGGGACGTAAGGGGAGCAGTGCAAACCACCGCTTGTCAAGTGGTGCTGCGCGGACCGACGTCCGAGACCTTTGCCGCAACACAACGCGTCTCGGCAACTGTTCGGATCGGCAACCGCTCGGTGCTGCAAGACTTCCTGCTTGTGGACGGTGCCCCTCCCAGTCTCCTAGGAGTCGACTTTCTCCTCCGGCATGGAGCCACGGTGGACCTTAGCGCCCTGCTGCTCAAGTTCGCCTGGGGTACGGTGCCATTACACCTTGCAGGCTCCATGCGAGAGAACGCGCTCTATTTGACGGAGACGGCATGTATACCGCCCCGGACCGACGCACAGCTTAGCTCAAGGCGCAGACCGGAGACGGAGCAGCAGCAAGAAGTATCGGACCTACACTCGGGCATGGCCACGGGTAGCCCCATCGAAGGCGACCCCAATAGCAGCCTGGCGGTACAAATTGTTAATTGCAACGACCAAGAGCGGAGCTTGCCGCCACTTACTGTGTTGGGCAAGCTGGCAGCGGCAAATGAAGTGAGTAGGCAGTCGGATGCAAGGGAGGAATCCATAGATTTGAGTTCCCTGCTACATTACGTCGAGCCCGAAGCACGGGCGCCGCTCGAGAAGATGCTCCATCGTTATCGCAAGGCCTTTGCCAAAAACGATGACGAAACGGGCAAAACCAACATAACGCACCATTTCATAGACACGGGTCAATCCCGACCCCTTAAGCAGCCACCACGACGGTTGGCGCTAGCGAAGAAGCAAGAAGTGGAGCGCCTGTTAGCAGAGATGCGCGCAAACGGAGTGGTACGCCCCTCCAACAGCCCCTGGGCCTCGCCGGTTGTTAGTCCAAAAGAAGGACGGATCGACCAGATTCTGTGTGGACTATCGGCGGCTCAATGACGTCACGGTTAAGGACTCATACCCCTTGCCGAGAACAGAGGATGTTCTGGCTACCCTTCACGGTTCCAAGTGGTTCTCTACCATGGATTTGCAGAGCGGCTACTGGCAGGTGGAGATGGACGAGCTCTCTAGGCCCAAGACAGCTTTCGCCTGTGGGTCTGGATTGTTCGAGTTTAACGTAATGCCATTCGGGTTGACTAACGCCTCGGCAACGTTCGAGAGGCTTATGGACGGATTGTTCGCTGGCCCAATCTGGAGGTCAACGCTGGTATATTTAGATGACATTATCGTTCATTCCCGTACGGCGGAAGAGCACATAGAGCATTTGGAAAGGGTTTTCGAACGGCTAATATCAGCGGGACTACGACTGAGTCCGAAGAAGTGCCACTTTTTCAAAAGCGAGGTAAATTTTCTGGGACACGTCGTGGGCAGTCAAGGTTTGCGGACTTGCCCGTCGAAGATAGCTAAGGTCACTGATTGGCCCCGACCTCAGAGCCAAAAGGACGTACGCTCATTCGTCGGTCTCTGCTCATACTACCGTAAATTCATCCCCGACTTCTCGACGATCGCCAAACCGCTCCACGAGTTGACAGAGGCTCGTCGTGCCTTCGCTTGGACTACGGAAACGGAACGGTCTTTCGACACGCTGAAGAATAAGTTGACGACAGCCCCGATTCTAGCCTTTCCCAAGCCCAGCGACCTTTTCGTGTTGGACACCGACGCTTCGAACCATGGAGTGGGCGCCGTGCTAAGTCAGATCCAGAACGGTCAAGAAGTAGTCATCGAATATTATAGCAAGACTTTCAGCCCGGCAGAACGCAATTATTGTGTAACCCGAAGAGAACTACTGGCGGTAGTTCGGTCCACCAAACACTTTCACCATTATTTGTACGGCCAGAAATTTGTTGTACGGACGGATCACGCCTCGCTTAAGTGGCTTCTCACTTTCCGGGAGCCGGAAGGCCAAGTCGCAAGGTGGATCGAGAGGCTGCAGCAGTACGATATGGATATTCAGCATCGCCCTGGGAAACGCCACGGTAATGCGGACGGGCTATCTCGCCGACCCTGCAACAATTGTCGCGTATGCGAGAAAGCGGAAGAAAAGGCTGGCCGTGTACTTTACTTAGGAGTAGTACCAGAGCCTTTGGACGAGCACCAGAAGAAAGATCCTGACCTATCAGTAGTCTACGAATGGGTTGCGCAAGGAGAGAGGCCACCGAAGAGTACAATTTTGGGTGAGAGCCCCGACGTGAAAGCTTACTGGCATCTATTTTCTCGTTTGCAGCTGGAAAATCGAGTGCTCACGGTCACCACCCGCGATGCCGGCCAGCTGCCTGTCATTCCGTCTGCAGTGCGGCCGGAAATACTACAGAGCGTCCACCAGTCACCCACGGGAGGCCACTTCGGCGTGAAGAAAACTTTGGCTAAGGCCAAACAACGTTTCTACTGGATCGGCATTAGCGCCGATATTGCCATATTCTGTGCCCGCTGTTTAAAGTGTCAGGCACGAAGCGGACCGGCCCGACGAACGGTCGGCAAGCTCCAACCCAGCGCAATCGGTGCCCCGTTCGAAAGGATCGCCATCGACATACTGGGCCCCTAGCCCACCACCGCCCGGGGCAACCGCTACATAGCTGTCGTAATGTGCTACTTTACAAAGTGGCCAGAATGCTTGGCACTACCGGACCAAACGGCAGAAACTGTGGCACGCGCCTTAACGGAAGAGGTGTTTTGCCTATATGGAGTGCCCTTCGTCCTTCACTCGGACCAAGGACGGAACATTGAGTCGGAAGTTTTCCGAGCCTGCCTACGACTGATGGATGTCGAGAAAACACGGACCACCCCGCTTCACCCTCAATCTGACGGAATGGTCGAGCGTTTCAACCGCACGCTGCTCGGCTACCTAGCTAAATTCGTAGCCGGCGATCAACGGAATTGGGACGAGCACCTGCCGTGGGCATTGTGGGCTTATCGAGCCGCCCCTCATGAGGCCACCGGGCTCTCTCCGGCGAAATTAACCTTCGGGAGGGAGATCCGCTTGCCTTGCGAGCTGCTGTATGGCCAGCCAACGCCCGTCGTGGAAACCTACCCGTCCTTCGTGGATAAGCTAAAATCGCACCTGCAAGATACGCATCGTACTGCGAGGGAGCACCTGAAGGCCGCAGCAGAACAGCAAAAGATTCGATATGATCTTCGCTCCCATGTCGTACAGTTCGAACCAGGCGATCTCGTATCGCTATACACTCCTCTCAAAAAGTAGGGCGATGCTCAAAACTCCAATCGGACCGGATAGGACCGGCCACGGTGATTCGTAGTCATTCCGACCTAGTCTACGAAATACGTCTTCCCGGAAAACGCACTACCAAGACGATACACGTCAACCGCCTCGCTACCTACAAAGGACCAGTCTCCGAATAAGTCGGCCAGGAGACTCGACTCTAAGAGGGGGCAATGTAACGAAAATTCGAAGTTGGCGCCCTTAGAGCCCTGGACCAGGCTTATCGATAGTTTGAGTCCACCTCGATCGGCTGGACTTTGGACAGTAGGAAGAAAGAAAACGAGGAGAGAGAGAAGCAAGAGGAAGAGAGAGATTGAATTGGGAAGAAGAAGTTGTAACAACGTGCCTAAGAAGGTTAGGTTTTCGAATAAACTGGAAAAAGCGAAATAAAAGTGTAAAGTGTGTTTTTATCACGACGGCATCACAGCTGCTACCTCCCCTTGGCTGCCGCCTTACAAAATTTGTCCAAATCCCAACCTGTAAAGGAAATCCGCTCGGCCCGCCGGTAGCAAACATCTTGTTACAATAGGTTGAACAGTTTAAGCAACGGCCCACACAGAGACTCGGCACAGTACCTAAGTACGCAGCCGGGAACTCCGTCCGGACCCGGTGAGGGTGAGAACACCGGCTTTACTGTTCGTAGATCATGAAGCAACGAGCTTTCATTTAGCAAAGGACAGAAAATGCCGTTCGACCTCGGTAAACCGTATGGATACGGCTGACCAGAGTAAACGTCCTGCGAATAGGTAGTTTGGAAAAAACGTGCAAAAAGATCGGCAATTGCCTGATCATTATCTGCTGACGTATTAAGGAAGGATAGCGAGGATGGGTGTGCGGACGTTCTACGCTTACTGTTTACGAAGAGATACGTAATTCTGATAGCATTGAGCGTTAAGAACTGAAAAGTTTGACCGAGCTATTACATAATGAGAAAGACAGGAAGGAGAGCCAACTTCTTGAAATTTTGTAACGTCTTGATTTTAAGTTTTTTAGATGGGATAACTCCTTGGTAAACCAAGGGGTTTTCTTGATCTAATCGGACAGGAAAGTAGGACACAAGAGACAAAAAATGAGTCCAGTGCATCATAAAAAATGTTTGTGCCTGTCGAGGGACTCGAGTTAACAACGCTAAGGTCGGATCCGTTACAAAGCACAGATCAAGAAATCGACCCAAGGAATTTTTAACATGGTTAACTTGAGACAGAGACAGGTCAATCAAGCCGTCAACAAAGTCATGACGTGCCATGGGCACCAGGCTATTAGACTCATTTGCCGAAGACCAAACAATTCCTGGCAAGTTGAAGTCACCAAGAACTATCAAGATTCGGCAATCTGGTAGATACGGTTATTTTCAATGATGATGCGTTTTGGTTTTCTTTTTATCTTATCTTTTATCTTTTTATCTTAAAAATTGTGGATTCCACAGATTTTCGTTCTTTGTGGGGGCGGAAGGGAGCGTGGCAAAATTTTGAAATAAACTTGTGCTGAATTGATATCACAGGAGCTTGGATAGAAAGTTTGGTTGCGATGCTTTTCGAAATGGGTTTCTTCATTGTGGCTATATTAATAACACTAGTCGACAGGACTTTTCCGCTGTCGCCAAATTTTAATTTTTCTGATAGATTTGGACATAGGCATTCAAATATTTTTTTTTGAGTTTTCCCGAGCTTTCAACGTCAAAATTTCGGGGAAAAATACCGAAGAAAATTATGAAATTTCGATTTGGAAGCTTAATATCTTCCAGACGTTAAGTTGCAGCTACAAAGTGTCTGAGTCGGATTTATGGCTGCATTTGTCAGCTTTCTTTAACTGCAAAGTTCAATGCAACCAGTTGTAGAAAACTTAAGTTATGTGAAAAAGAAATGCACTACCTGTCACAAAAAATACCAAATTTTTTAAAAATTCTTAAAAAACTACTCCGTTAAAAAAAAAACATTCTTTACAAATTTTTAAACATCCAAATCGATCAGAAAAAGGCATTTTTGCCACAGCGGAAAAAAAAAGTGGAATTTTGTCGAGTAGTGTAATCAGATATGATTCAACACTCTGATAGAAATGGTTATTCTCTATGATTCTGCGTTTTTAGCTTCCTCGAATCCTTAAAATTGTGTATGCCACAGATTTTCGTCCTTTGTGGGTCTAATAGTCTCTAAGATATTAGTGCGAATGAAGACGGGCGGACAGACGGACGGACGGACGGACAGACAGACATGGCTATATCGACTCGGCTATTTATGCTGATCACAAATATATATACTTTATGGGGTCGGAAACGCTTCCTTCTGGGTGTTACACACATCCGTCATCACCACAAATCTAATATACCCCTATACTCTTCGACACATCAAAAAAATTCTCAATACCCGGTAGTGGCATAATATGCATTAATTTTAAAATGTATTAATTTGAAATATCGTATATCCAATTTTACACAAACAAATAATTGATTAATACTTCTTCTGAATAACCTAAAGTATCCCATCAACATTATTTTTGTTTGGAAACACAATTTCCAATATCCAAGACCCATATTAAATTGCACAAACTCTAAATAAAAATCAAAATAACTATATATCAGTAGGGGAAGGTAGGCAGTTGTGGACATAGTTTTGTTTTTCAATCATATATTTTTACGTGGGGCATATTATGCGGACATATGCATATCAATGGAAAGCTAGAAACCTCAGCTAACTAGTTTTGAAAGAATTACATTGATATCTCCCATTGAAAAAAATTATCAAATTTGTTGTGAAATGGTCATTTTTGCGATATTTTTTTTTGGTGGGGGGTTGTGGACACCTTTGTAAAATTAGCTTTAATATAGAAAGTATGAAGTTAAACGCAATGAAATTAATCAATAATGAAAGTTTATTAATTTTAAAGGCCATGAATGGCAAAAAGAATAACGAGAGAGGGCATCATTCCACGTCAGAAGCACCATTCGCGCATTCCACCAAGCATCGTTTAATGGCATTTGTCAGCGCATTAAAATCAATTCCCGTTAAATCGGACGACTTTTTTTAATTTTTCTTCGACGACATGACTAAAAACATCGAAAAAATGCATAAAACACTATTAAAATAATTTATATTGACATCAACGACAATATTTCACGATTTGCCAAAAAAAAATTGGGTGTCCACAACTCCCGACATTCAAGTGTCCACAACTCACTTGAGCAGCCATTTTGAAATCATATAAAAAAAATGTTTGCTATGTAGATTGTGTCCGAACCCGGTGTTGAATCTCAAAGAAAACTAAATTTCGCGTAAAAAAATCCATTGCACTCACCTTCTCAATTAACACACTTCACACGGTGACACTTTAAAAAACGTTCAAAGAAACTTTTGGGATTTTTTTCGAGGTACAAAAATAATTTGTTTGCAGCACAAAGCAGACGCGTCTGTTCACTTTGGTATTTGGTACAAAAACATCGTGCTTCTATGGCGCACACATGAAATTTGTCAGATCTGTCAAATCTGCTCTGTGTCAAAAGTTGCACAGGGGTGTCCACAACTACCGACTGTCCATAACTACCTACATTACCCTAATATTCGCGAAAAATTTATAGAATATCAAAAACATAACACTACTATTCCGTTGTGGACAAAAACATAACACCACTATTCCGTAAAAAGCTAATGCACCAAGTATTTAGATTACTCGGACTTAAACCGAGTCGACCAAATCAACCAAAGTTAAGATTGAAAACGAGGGGGAACGTTGTGAGCCGCGGCAAAAGCTGCGGCTCTACATTATACCCGGTACTCAGTCAGTATACACATACATACATATATGAGCTTGCGATTTATGCAATTTATTATATGTTCGCAAAAGGGACAAATTAATAAAATGGGCTAAAAATAATATTTCAAAAAATGAAGTAAATTTTTGGAATATTATACATGTTTCCGATTTTGTTTGCATATGATTTTTACATCTGCTTCTAAATTTCTATATGACATGTATAACTACATATTTGAGACGTACAATCGTTTAGGACAGAGAGAGAGAGAGGGCATGAGCCAGCGCTTGGCAGGCGTTGCGTAACCACTGAAATTTAATTTGTTTCTTCTGGCCATAATATTTATTCGACCTGATCCATATTCGGCAATCTGATAGATACAGTAATTTCCCATAATTCTGCGTTTTTGGTTTACTTTTATATTAAAAATTGTGGATTCATATATTCATATTCATATTCTCATACTCAGTCAGTATACACATATGTATATGAGCTTGCGATTTATGCAATTTATTATATGTTCGCATAAGGGACAAATTAAATTTTGGGCAAAAATAATATTTCAAACGAGGGGGAACGTTGTGAGCCGCGGCAAAGGCCGCGGCTCTACCTTATACCCGGTACTCAGTCAGTATACACATACATACATATATGAGCTTGCGATTTATGCAATTTATTATATGTTCGCAAAAGGGACAAATTAAATTTTGGGCAAAAAAATAATATTTCAAAAAATGAAGTCAAATCATTTTTGGAATATTATACATGTTTTCAATTTTGTTTGCATATGCTTTTTACATCTGCTTCTAAATTTCTGCATGACATGTATAACTACACATTTGAGACGTTCAAGTGTTTGCGACAGAGAGAGAGGGAATGAGAAGCGCTTGGCAGGCGTTGCGTAGCCACTGAAATTTAATTTGTTTCTTTTGGCCATAATATTGATCCGACCTGATCAAGATTCGGCAATCTGGTAGATATGGTAATTTTCCATGATTCTGCGATCTTGGTTTTCTTTTATTTTAAAAATTATGGATTCCACAAATGTTCGTTCTTTGTGGGGGCGGAAAGGGGCGTGGCAAAATTTTAAAACAAACTCGTCCTGGTTTGGTATCACAGGAGCTTGGATAGAAAGTTTGGTTGCTCTAGCTTTTATAGTCTCTGAGAACTAGGCGTCACAAAATACGAATGGGCAAAGCAGATGGGGTCGCGTGTGAGAGAGAGCGAGAGGGAACGATGACTTTCGAAATGGTTTTCTTCATTGTAGCTATAATAATGATCCGATCTGATCCAGATTCAACACTCTGATAGAAATGATCATTCGCTATAATTCTGCGTTTTTAGTTTTCTCGTTTCTTCAACATTGTACACGCCACAGACTTTCGTCCTTTGCGGGGGCGGAAGGGGGTGGTGCGAAATACACTTTGAGTAGTGTGATCACAGAGGAGACTGGTTACAAAACTTGGTTGCTCTAGCTTTAATAGTCTCTGAGATATAGGCGCAAATGAAGACGGACGGACAGACGGACGGACGGACAGATAGACATGTTTATATGGACTCGGCTATTGATGCTGATCAAGAATATATATACTTTATGGGGTCGGAAACGCTTCCTTCTGGGCGTTACACACAACCGTTATCCCCACAAATCTAATATACCCTTATACTCTTTGAGTACCGGGTATAAAAATGAAGTCAAATCATTTTTGGAATATTATACATGTTTTCAATTTTGTTTGCATATGCTTTTTACATCTGCTTCTAAATTTCTACATGACATGTATAACTACATATTTGAGACGTACAAGTGTTTAGGACAGAGAGAGATAGGGAATGAGTCAGCGCTTGGCCTTGCGTAGCCACTGAAATTTAATTTGTATCTTCTGGCCATAATATTGATCTGATATGATCCAGATTCGGCAATCTGGTAGATATAGTAATTTTCCATGATTCTGCGTTTTTGGTTTTCTCGTATCTTCAAAATTGTGGATTCCACAGATTTTCGTTCTTTGTGGGGGCGGAAAGGGGCGTGGCAAAATTTTGAAATACACTTGTGCTGGTTTGATATTACAGGAGTTTGGATAGAAAGTTTTGTTGCTCTAGCTCTGATAGTCTCTGAGAACTAGGCGTCAAAAAATTCGAATGGACAAAGAGGATGGGGTCGCGTGTGAGAGAGAGCGAGAGGGAACGATGACTTTCGAAATGGTTTTCTTCATTGTAGCTATAATAATGATCCGATCTGATCCAGATTCAACACTCTAATAGAAACGGTCATTCTCTATGATTCTGCATAACAAGCAACCCTGCTGTTGGTTGAACATTTCACTTTCTTCCAAATTTTAATTCATTTTAGATTCGTTTAAAAAATGCGGCCTCGACCTTTTCGAATATCTTTATCATTTTCAGTATAATTGATTGCTTTTTGCTTGGTAGCTGGGAGTATTCCTTTTATTTTTTTGCTCTTGAGCATTAAAGTGTAGACTGGGGCATCAGTAATGGGCATTCAAACGGAATGAAATGTGTCAGCCAGATTCATATTTCCCTGCCCCACCGTCTACCATATATTTCACTTCTGCTGAGGCACGTTCCCTGCCCATATGAATGTATCCCACCCTTCTCCTGGGGCAATCAATATCATCCGCAAAAAAAAGAAGCACTTGGGTTGTCAATATTAAAATTGAAAACATTTCATTGGCCAGCCTTCCGCATAGATTTAGGCCTGCAGTCTGTCGACATGATTGGAATTATAATAAGTCTCTGTCGCAAAAAAAAGAATAAGGAATGAAGATTTATTTCATTTTGTTCCTTGCCTATAGCCTTGGATACCCAACAATGTGGGCCTGCCCAGAGAGATGAGGGCGTGGCAGGCATAACTTGTAGTTAACTGTGTACAAGTTTTTATCGGATACGAATATACATATATATCATAAGTTTTGTGTGTGTTCCGCCTTTGTTACGCTCACTTGAGCATGGTACACTTAATGTACGGCTGCCGCAAAATTTAGGCAGCACAAAATGTATATATTTATGTACACATGTATGCAGATAAGGCAAGAACCGGTCTCACATATTGTATACACATCAGAAACTATACAGATATAGCACAAAGATAGACCACGCATAAATGTATCTTTATGTAACAGAAAAGCGGGAAAGTTGAAAGCTTTAATATGCCGAAGTTGAAGTGACGTACATCCATAAAACATGTAATAGGTCAAATAAAAAAAATCAATCCATCCTCTAGCAGCGGTATGATTTGGTAAACAGATTATATTATTGAGTTGTTTGAAACCGTCTTCATAAGTAGGTATAAACGTTATTTCTTCAGAAAAGTTAAATGTTTTTCAAAATGAAATGTGTTGACATCTAAAAAAAAACAGAAAAAGATATATATAAAAAAGATAACAAAAACAGATACTTACTGATCCAATTTTCCCATTCCATCTAATTTTCCGAGAAAAAGATAGGCACACAGACAAAGGTCGCGTGCACCAGTACGACTTGATCAGCGATCAGTGAAGTACCACTGTTGAGAAATTAGCCGCTTAGTTAATCGATATTCATTAATATTATAACTTGCCCTATTCATATGCTCACAAATGTATTGCCCCGCCTAAGCACCTATTTGTACGCGCATATGTGTGTTGTTATTGCTTGTTCCCAAAACGTAACTGTTGCGCTCTCACACGTATAGCCAGCACTCGCCGCTGCGCACGCATACATGGATGTGCACCGTTTTTGCATTGGACCGTCGTATCGCATGATCTTCTAGTCGCAAGGAACCGCACGCATATCTCTATACCACCGCATATCGAACCCCCCACTACTCACATAATCCACGTTGTAACCCGCCAATATTACATAATCACAATACATACATATATCTACATCAAATAATCCCAATATAAAACGAGAGGGAACGTTGTGAGCCGCGGCAAAGGCCGCGGCAAAGGCCGCGGCTCTACCTTATACCCGGTACTCAGTCAGTATATACATACATACATTTATGAGCCTACGATTTATGAAATTTATTATATGTTCTCAAAAGGGACGAAAATAATATTTAAATTTAAAAAATGAATATTTTGGAATTTTTATACATGTTTCCATTTTTGTTTACATATGCTTTGTATATCTGCCCCTACATTTCTACATGACATGTATAACTACATATTTGAGACGTACAAGTGTTTAGGAGAGAGAGGGAGGGGGCATAAGTCAGCGCTTGGCAGGCGTTGCGTAGCCACTGAAATTTAATTTGTTTCTTCTGGCCATAATATTGATCCGATCTGATCCAGATTCGGTAATCTGGTAGATATGGTAATTTTTCATGATTCTGCGTTTTTGGTTTTCATTTATCTTAAAAATTGTGGATTCCACAGATTTTCGTCTTTTGTGGGGGCGGAAGGGGGCGTGGCAAAATTTTAAAACAAACTCGTGCTGGTTCGGTATCACAGGAGCTTGGATAGAAAGTTTGGTTGCTCTAGCTCTTATAGTCTCTGAGAACTAGGCGTCAAAAAATACGAATGGGCAAAGCAGATGGGGTCGCGTGTGTGAGAGAGCGAGAGGGAATGATGACTTTCGAAATGGTTTTCTTCATTGTAGCTATAATAATGATCCGATCTGATCCAGATTCAACACTCTGATAGAAATGGGCATTCTCTATGACTCTGTGTTTTAAGTTTTCTCGTATCTTCAACATTGTGTACGCCACAGACTTTCGTCCTTTGTGTGGGCGGAAAGGGGCGGGGCGAAATTTTGAAATTCATTTGGAGTAGTGTGATCACACAGGAGACTGGATACAAAACTTGGTTGCTCTAGCTTTAATAGTCTCTGAGATATAGGCGCAAATGAAGACGGACGGACGGACAGACGGACAGACGGACGGACAGACAGACATGGCTATATCGACTCGGCTATTGATGCTGATCAAGAATATATATACTTTATGGGGTCGGAAACGCTTCCTTCTTCCTTCCGCTTACACACAACCGTTATCCCCACAAATCTAATATACCCCTATACTCTTCGAGTACCGGGTATAATTATACAGTCCACTCATTCATAACCAACCACATTGATCAAGTTTTGAGTACTGGTAGACGCGAATGATGCATACATGTGATCCATGAATATACAAAATCTTGTCATAGAGACACACATAGAGACGTTGATCAAACATTCAATCCATCCGTTGCGAACATCCAATTAAAATCATCATACCTTCTTTAAGGGTATTCAAATGTATGCGGCATGAGCCAATTTTGTGTGCAAATTCACGTTTGAGCATTATTTATTTGGCACATTCTCCCTTTCAGATATCCTCTTCAATTGTAATTTTACAACTGTTGACTGGACTATGCAGTTTTGGGAGTTCCTTGTAGAAGACACATTACCAAGCATATTTGCAATTACGTTTGTAAACGTGGTTTGTACAACATGTTGTTTT
>JAWNKY010001022.1:0-102088 GCA_035041765.1 Drosophila algonquin | reverse complement strand
CATAAATGAGATGGCCCTCCTCAAACGCCAAATGAGAGCAATCCCTTGCATGGGAAAGCAGCGGGCCTAAAACCTGGCATGACCAGCTCAAGAGCAGGATAGACCTGCAAGGTGGACGGCTCTGGTGTTAGCCCGTGGGTCCCATCCCGAACCTAGGGTGGGTGGCAAAGCACCTCCCCACACTTGGAGAAGCTAAGCAACATTGCGGCTGCCCAACCTTTTGGTAAAGTGGAAGGAGATGATTTGCCATCGACCAGTGCTCAAGATAAAAATGACACATATGCCGAAAGGAGAAGTGCGGGGCACCTACTCCGTCAGCCGAACGCGAGCAAGGAAGCCAGCCTATCAGCGGATTGGCTGAAGAAGGTGGCCTCCCAACCAAAGGAGCAGCTCTCGCAGGAGATACCTGGAGACATCGGCAAAGAGGTCTAGGGTCCTGCTAAATGTTTCCTTCGCGCAGATTGCCACGCTAATTGGCGTCCTCAACAAAGGCAGAGCTGAGAGAAGTGGGTGAAATTGGCATTGGCCGACCGCTGCTTCGAGCTCCTAGACAAAAACTCCGGGCCATTTCCAGTCTGCAAGTATATGGGGTGGTTCCTGGGCAATATAAAAGTGGTTGCCAGCGAAGACGATCGCTCCGTTAAGCTTTATAAGGCAGCGGTGGCGAAGCTCATTACAGTAGAATGGAGCTAGGTGCCCAGTAGACAGAGGGCCAGATTATAAGTACTGGCTACCTTTAAGGAGCCTGAGCGCATCCTCAAGATGTTGCAGAGGTGCAACCCAGGACTGCTGACTACAGACTGGAAGTGAGTGAACGTTGAGGCAACGCAGGTAAATACTAATCAGGCCGAGGATAGAGAAAGTTAAAGGAGAGCTAAACTTCGGCTTCAGGTTGGTCACCATAAAGATGTACAAGTCGGACGCAGCGGCCGAGAAAACCCTATCGAAAACCCTCTTGCCTCGGAGGCCGAAGCACTCGACAGTGAGTCAAGGAAGGCTACTTGTAGACGCAGAGCTTATGCGCGACTTCGAGGCAATGTGTCGTGAGGATGTCTCCGACGACTCAAATGCCGACACTACAGTGGTGGGGATACTTTAAGATGTCTCTGATACTCCTTAAAAAAAATCTCCACCACTATAAAGCAGCATCTGCTGCCTTCATACTCCGCTTGGACTCGAGCGGGGCCGACGTAGTCCTAATCCAGGAGCCTTGGATAGTGAGAAACAAGGTATGTGGATTAGCGACAAGGGAGTAAAAGCTTATTGTACCCCACACAGAAGGTAATACTCGTACCTGCATTCTTTCCAGAAAGCAACTAAATATCTTTCTGCTCCATTACTTTAGTAATAGCAACAACACGGCGGCAAGCCTAGAGTTGCAGGGGACATATCTGAGGCTGAAAAAATCATCCAAGAGAGGACTAATTCATATCTACTAACAGGCAGCGACGCGAAAGCTCACTACACCCAATGGAGGAGCTCGGATACAAGCTTAAGGGATGAGTCACTTTTCAGCTTTATCCTGGACTCTTATTTAGTTATTTGTAATCGGGGCAACGACCGTACATTTATTATAAAAAATCGACAGGAGGTTATTGACCTCCTCAAAGTAAAGGGTTGAAAAGTCCTAGAGGACCTTAGAGGATTCCTTCTCTGACCATAGGTACATCGAGACTATACTATCCCTCGAGAGCCCAAAACCCACAGACTATATTAACCCTAGGAAAGCCAACCGGGTAAATTATAGCTCAGCCATGGAGGAATTACTCCCCAACAAAGATCCAACGGGCCCGGAATCTTAAGATGACTTAGATCTTCTGGTGAACAGGTTCACAAAAACATGCAACAAGATCTTCACGGCAGCGTGCTTCCCACATAAGACCAGGGGTAAAAAGAAACCCCCTCGGTGGTCGAAACAAATTAATATCCTACGTAAAATCTGCAGGACTCTCTTCAACATAGACAAAAACGCTAACGAGGAGAAGCATTAGGCAGACTACAAAATCAGTCTTGCCCTATACAAAAAAGCAACCCGAAAAGCAAAAAGGGCCTCTTGGCAAAAATTCGGCTCGGAGATAGAGGAGACGTCAGAAGCCGCAAGGCTGCGCATTCCGGCCCAACTCCAAAAGGCCGGAAACTCGGCCATCAACTGGCTACGATGTATCCTCAGGAAGATATAAGTAGTGGGGAATATACCACTCGCTTGGCCAAAATATGTCCTAAAAATATAGCAAGCTTTGTAAGAGCATCCGGATGCGAAAACTGGTGACGGGATAACTAAGTGTGACGGGCTCCTGGGGGCTTGGCAACCGCCTTAACCTTACCTTACCTTACCTTACCTAACCTAACGGTGACCCTGTATTGACGTGGTTGATAGCAGTTTCTCTTGAGACAAGTCAGTCGGAAAAATGGGCACTGCGCCTTCGAAGAATCCAACACTGGGTAAAACAGCTAAATCGAAATTATCATCGGATAGGGCTGGCGCAGCTAGATCAGTTGACCTTATAGACAGTACATTCCAAATCAAATTGAAGTCTGTCTAACACGAGCTCTGTTTGAAGTCTGTCCAATGTTTACTTTGAAGATTCGGGTGACGTTGATTACGCAATAAAATGTTCCGAGGCGCCCTCTTCGGCGCTGTGTAAAAATAATGTTGTGGCTGCTGCCAACAGCTAACGCAAAGCGGCGATTTTGTGATTGGTCCAAAGAAAAGGGGTGGAGCGGTACCGCTTGGCTTTTAGCTCACGTCGGTCACACACTCCTCTCGAAGAGCACGCGGTATACATATATATGTAAAGTACTGAATGAAAAACATCTCAGGTATGTCTGTAGAAATTAAGGAAAGTTCTCGGGGTAATCTATTTAACTTTTGTGTTATAGAACTGCTGTTGAGAGCCCCCTCCATCCGAATATATATATATATATACCGCAAGTACCAGCTTAAGCTGCGATGATTGTGGTATAAATATACGTATATATGTATATATTGCAAAGGTTTTGCTATATATATCTATATGTATATATATATGCGCAGCTTAAGCTGGTACTTGCGGTACGGAAGCGGCTTTCGACCGAAGTCCTATAACTCAAAACAAGTTAGATATACGTATATTTATACCGCAATCACGTCTGCTCTTGTCCATTGATTCTGTGCTAATAGCTCTAGCAAAACCTTTGCAATTTCCCTTATTCTGTACCAACATAAGGCTTGAAGATCTGATGATATTTGGAGCTTTAACTGTATTATCGTATGATCTTTAGCTAATTTGAGTTCAATTTCGGCGAAGCTTCGATCCATGCTAACTATATGTTGCACGACGTCTCACTTAAATGCATGTGCATTGCCGCGACTCTCTTTTGAAAGTTGGCCGAAAAGCTTACAGCTTACGATCCACTTTCGCAATAACTCTATTTATAGATCTGCACTTTTAATTCGTTAACTAAACAGAACTTTGTTTATTAGTGATGCTCTCCGTTATCTTCCTACATTCGGCCCCTACAAAGCTTAATCTTCAAACAGTAAGCTGCAGCTTCAAAAAGTTTAGTATCGGATTTATACCTTCATTTGTAAGCTTTTCAGAACTGCAAAGTACAATGCAACCAGCATATTATATACTTAAGTTATGTAAAAAAAGAAGCACTACCTCTGAAAAAAACATAAAAAAATAAGATTTAAAAAATTAAACGAGAAGGAACGTTGTGCGGCAAGGGCCGCGGCTCTACCTTATACCCGGTACTCAGTCAGTATATATGTACATACATACATTTATGAGCCTACGAATTATGAAATTTATTATATGTTCGCAAAAGGGACGAACAAATTTTGGGCAAAAAATAATATTTCAGAAAATGAAGTTAAATCATTTTTGGAATATTATACATGTTTCCGATTTTGTTTGCATATGATTTCTACATTTGCTTCTAAATTTCTACATGACATGTATAACTACATATTTGAGACGTACAAGTGTTAAGGACAGAGAGAGAGGGAATGAGTCAGCGCTTGGCAGGCGTTGCGTAGCCACTGAAATTTAATTTGTTTCTTCTGGCCATAATATTAATCCGACCTGATCTATATTCGGCAATCTAATAGATATGGTAATATCCCATAATTCTACGTTTTTGGTTTTCATTTATCTTAAAAATTGTGGATTCCACAAATTTTCGTCTTTTGTGGGGGCGGAAAGGGGCGTGGCAAAAATTTAAAACAAACTCGTCCGGGTTTGGTATCACAGGAGCTTGGATAGAAAGTTTGGTTGCTCTGGCTTTTATAGTCTCTGAGAACTAGGCGTCACAAAATACGTATGGGCAAAGCAGATGGTTTCGCGAGTGAGAGAGAGCGAGAGGGAATGATGACTTTCGAAATGGTTTTCTTCATTGTAGCTATAATTATGATCCGATCTGATCCAGATGATAGAAATGGTCTTTCTCTATGATCCTGGGTTTTTAGTTTTCTTGTATCTTCAAAATTGTGTATGCCACAGACTTTCGTTCTTTTTGGGGGCTGAAGGGGGCGGGGCGAAATTTTGAAATACACTTTGAGTAGTGTGATAACACTGGAGACTGAATACAAAACTTGGTTACTCTAGCTTTAATAGTCTATGAGATATAGGCGCATATGAAGACGGACAGACGGACAGACGGACGGACGGACAGACGGACAGACAGACATGGCTATATCGACTCGGCTATTGATGCTGATCAAGAATATATATACTTTATGGGGTCGGAAACGCTTCCTTCTGGGCGTTACACACAACCGTTATCCCCACAAATCGAATATACCCCTATACTCTTCGAGTACCGGGTATAAAAAACCAAAACTAATAGCCTATTCACACTGAGCACCGTTTACCGTTTACGGTCTATTTTCTAGACGGTGCGTAAGGTTTTGTCGTTCCGAAAATTAGTTCCACCGTCTATTTTGAATGTTCCTAAACCGCACGTTTCTATGCGATATTTAGCCGATGGTTTTCAAATGCGACTCTGGAAAATGTGCATTCACAACGAAAAAATGGAATCCACTGCGAATATGTAAACAATGACTGACAAAAATATCTGATATTCTCCAGAAAATGGCAAGGAGCCAGGTGGTTTTTCAATAGCATTTGTAAAATTTTCAGTTAGAAATGCTATAATTCCTTTGCGAGAAGAATGCAAATAAATAAAATGAATCAAATGAAGTTTTAAAATTTTATATTTGTTTGCAATGGCAGATCTGAATATGTCTGCAGATAAATTCTGATCCCGCAGCTCATGTTGCTCACTTTAATTAAGCAGAATCCAATTCTCATTAATGGAGTTGTTGTGTTTTTCCTTCAATATTGGCGACGCTTCGATCTGTTGTGCAAGGCTCGAACTAATATATATTGTCAAATCGTTGTAATTTTCTGGAGATCCGATGTTCACATACGCAAATCTATACCTGAAGTAAATTGAAATGGAATAAATTTGGAAGACTATGCTGGTAGAAGCTCCCAACTATATTTATTGCGTATTGTGCTTATTAACATATTGTCAGTATGCAACAGCACATTATTATTCCGCTGTAATCGCAATCTTAATCCTTTTCGTCCAGCAACATGATTAGTTGTTGCAAGAAAATATTTTGCTGTTGAACCATAGTTAAAACAATTGCAAAATCTTACATATCCATTTTTTTCCAAACAAAAATAAAAAAAATCTTCCGCTCAAAAACTCAGTTTTTGTTATTGTCAGCAGCTGTTACACGGTAAACGGTAGTGCCAGTGTGCCAGTGTGAATCGGAGTTTCACCGTCTGTCAAAACTCCCAACGTTCCCCTTGACGGATCAGTGTGCAGAGGGTATTAGTTAATACCCTTGCACACTGAGTCCGTCAAGGCGGACTTAACTATGCATTAGTTGTTGTTGGACGAAAAGGATTAAGATTGCGATTACAGCGGAATAATAATGTGCTGTTGCATACTGCACAATATGTTTAATAAGCACAATAGCGCAATAAACTATAGTTGGGAGCTTCTACCAGCATAGTCTTCCAAATTTATTCCATTTCAATTTACTTCAGGTATAGATTTGCGTATGTGAACATCGGATCTCCAGAAAATTACAACGATTCGACAGATCGAAGCTTCGCCAATATTGAAGGAAAAACACAACAGCTCCATTAATGAGAATTCGATTCTGCTTAATTAAAGTGAGCAACATGAGCAGCGGGATCTGAATTTATCTGCAGATATATTCAGATCTGCCATTGCAAAACAAATATACAATTTTAAAACTATATTTGATTCATTTTATTTATTTGCATTCTTCTCGCAAAGGAATCATAGAATCTCTAACTGAAAATTTTACAAATGCTATTGAAAAACCACCTGGCTCCTTGCCATTTTCTGGAGAATATCAGATATTTTTGTCAGTCATTGCTTACATATTCGCAGTGAATTCCATTTTTTCGTTGTGAATGCCAATTTTTCAGAGTTGTATTTGAAAACCATCGGCTAAATATCGCATAGAAACGTGCGGTTTAGGAACATTCAAAATAGACGGTGTAACTAACTGGGAAATTTTCGGAACGGCAAAACCTTACGCACCGTCTAGGAAATAGACGGTAAACGTTAAACGGTGCTCAGTGTGAATATGCTATAAACTTGGAAAAAAAACAATAATTCTTGAAGGAAAATTAAAATTATCAAATCTATTAGAAATAGTCATTTTGGGCCAAAGCGGATGTAGCTTGAGTTAAAATTAATAACTGTTCTGTTCAACGCCTCTAGAGGATATTTGTGTGCCATAGTACATTCACCCCAACTGATAATTTTGCATTGTTTTAGTAAAAAACAAATTTTTTTTGTTGCACACTGCGTCTGGTTCATTTTGAATATTTGGGGGCAGCTTAAATGCTTAATGAGCTGTTCTGCCTGTGTTCATGCCGAAAAGCATGCACCATGCGCCCCCCCAAACTCGAACCAACCGTAACATCAACTTCCAACATAAAGCTCAAGGACAATATTGCAGAGCGGCTAAGCGGTTTTTAGATTTAAGCTTTTCTTGTAAATATTAGTATTAAGCAATAAAGTGAGAAAAGACACACGCACACGCAAAAATCACGGATATCATCCCCCCATCCGCTCGCCCCAGCTTGTTCCGTAATAAAATAACAAAATCGTTGGGTAAAGGCTCTGTGTGTGAAGTGTGTGAAAAAATTTTACAAAAGAAAAGTGCAAATGAAAGGAAGAAAGGGCGAAGAGGAAAGACGGAACGCCATTTTTCCATTTGCATATATGTATGTACATAAGAGAACTCTCCAATATTTCTCCTCCAAAAATCGCCAAGTGCGTGAACCTTTTTTTTTTACAGTAATTTTTAGTTTCCGCGGTGCTGGATACCTAGCTTAATCCGTATTACCTGCATACATATTCATATACATAACTATGTACATATGTATACTGTAATTAATGTTTGCATGCGTCGTTCCTTCTAACACAAAAGAGTGATATCCAAAATATAAAATATAAACACTATTAGTACGCATATATGTACATACATCCATACATATTTATTTCTTAAATTCCAAAACTAGCGACCCCAACGCATCCGGCACAATACATATATGTACCTATATACGTCCATACTTACATATATACGTATATGACAGTAGGAACATATGAGTGAAGCACGCAACGTGTTCCTCTTTGTGCATTTGTGAGAAGGTTCGGCACGTCGAAATTTTTTTGCAATATTTATATATATACATATATTATTTTTTGAAGTAGTGAATTAAACCACTAGACCTGTACGTGTTCCATTCCACTATTATATTTTGGTACTTAATATTTATTTTGGGTGTGCAAAGCAAACCTTATAGATTATTACTGGCCCAATTTGAATTCTCCACTATAATTCCATCGTTCCTCTACTTCATTCACCGCGTTTAACCAGACTATTATGTCAAATGATCTCGAGGCAGAGAATCTTCTCACAGTTCCACGCTCATTACCTCTATCGCCCTCCGTAGAAGAAGCCGCTTCGCTTTCGGAACACGGTTATTCCAAAGGACGAAAAAGTCTGGTTTCACGTACCACTCGTACCGTCACACAGACGATCTCCGAGTCAAAAAAAAATGGCTTTGGATGATTTTATAGCTGCATTAGATCGTCTCAGTAAATTCGAGACAAAAATCACCGCTCCATCCTCCGTGGAGGTCTCGCTCTTCACTCTTAAAATTCGTCTGGAAGAGGTAAAGACCTTATGGGATAAGGTACGAGTGGAATGTGAGAACTGTACCAAGGCTCTCAATCAGGCTGTGCCTGATGGTGGGACGATCCACTCCATGAGCGCGAAATACTGCTATGCAGTGTATAAAAAATGCGCGTCCGCTCTGCAGGAGCGAATCGAGAACGGGACAAACCCAGCTCCTGTATCAGTAACGAATTTTCAGCAACGAGGTTGCAGGCTCCCACTCCTTGAAACCGAGGTGTTCTCCGTAGGTTATCTGAAATGGCCCACTTTCCGGGACCTATTTATTCACTGCAATCTACACGAACAATCCTGGTTTATCACAGGTGGAAATACTGTATCACCTGAGCCACAAGACTCACAGTGAGGGTTTTGAGTCCGCATGGACCGCCCTCAAAGAGCGCTTTGAAAATAAAAGATCGCTGGTCAATAGCCAGCTGAAGATCCTTTTCAGTTTCCCCCCTATCCAAAAAGAGTCCGGAGCTGCTCTAAAAGATCTCCAGATTGCGGTCCAAGGATGCCTAACGGCCAAGGATGAACACTCCGATGTGCCCATTAATAACCGCTTCGCGGACGGCGTACTGGTGTTCATAGTTTCCTCCAAGTTGCCTCAAATAATTTACTCGCTGCCCATCAAAACCAAAATTCCGAGGTGGGTAGCCATGAATAAATTCCTAAATGAACGATATCTATCCCTCGAAGCGATTGAGAATGCAGGCACCTCCATGTTTTTGCTTTCCAGATCTGAAAGAAAAGAAACCTATTTCAAGAAAGTTAATTCCTCTGAGGCAAAGGTCAGCGTCAGGACGCGAACATGCAACCTTTGCTCAAAGGAACCTCATTCCGAGCGTCAATGTCCTCGTTTTCGCAAAATGTCTGCTTATGATAGGTCCAAATAAATAAAGCAGCAAAAGTTATGTATGTTCTGTTTTGCTAGAGGGCATCAAATCAAAGACTGCACTAGTCAACATAACTGCTTCATGTTCAAGGGGCGCCACCACACACCACCACCAGCTGGCGCTCACACAATACAAGGTGCAATCACAGCGATAAAGGAACTTCGTGCCGCTCTAGAGGGTGCGGGGTTTCCGTTGAGGAAATGGACTTCCAACTCGAAGCAAGTCCTCGTAGATTTTCCTAAGGAGCATTTACTGTGTGCCGATTTTTTTGAAATGGAGGACGCTAGTTCAGCAAAGACATTGGGTATCCGATGGCAAGCGGATAGTGATGAATTCCTTTTCAAACCTTCCGAGGTAGCCTTAAGTTCCTCTTACACAAAAGGGAAGTCCTATCCCAAATATCTAAACTATTTGAACCAGCAGGATGGGTCGCTCCATTCATAGTCCGAGCAAAGATCTTAATGCAAGAAATCTGGCTTAAAGAGCTTGAGTGGGATGACTCTTTGCCAACAGACCTCCTGAAAAGATGGCAGGACTTTCTCCTTAGCTATCCTGCTCTCCAAGAAATTCGTATACCGAGATGGGTGCAGTATCACCCCAGAGTAAACTTCCATTTCCACGGATTTTGTGGAAATGCTAGCAATGGCTAGCAGCAATCTGTGGCGGCATGGGCCAGACTGGTTAAAACTGGCAAAAGACCAATAGCCAGTCCCATCAGAATCTTCGCATGAAACAGAGTTGGAGCCACGCACGGTGAAGTGCAACTTATCCAAGTCTTGACCGGAATCCAGTATCGTAGAATCTTTCCCAGGATTCGGGAAGGCTATTAGAGTTCTAGCTTATGTTTTTCGTTTTGTCAAGAGGTGTCAGAAATCTGACACTCAATTTTCAGTTGAGCTCAGTAGCCGTGAACTATCCGAAGCACAAGAGCGTATGATCATTCATACTCAACGCGCGGAGTACGCAAAAGTGTTTCAGCGCTTGCTAAATAAGCAGCCACTTCCACCGTCTAGCTGCATCAATAACTTAAATCCATTTCTGGACCAAAAAGAGGATATCCGATCATGCGGTCGTGTGAGGACATTCGAGTCCTTAAGATATGATGAAAAGCATCCGATCATTCTCCCTTAC
Source organism: Drosophila algonquin (assembly GCA_035041765.1). Classification (NCBI taxonomy): domain Eukaryota; kingdom Metazoa; phylum Arthropoda; class Insecta; order Diptera; family Drosophilidae; genus Drosophila; species Drosophila algonquin. Next base: position 91,843 of record JAWNKY010001022.1, on the reverse strand, counting down.
GCAAGCGTGTTGACACGTCTTCTTGTACGGTTTACTCATCGGATCTCAATGCATGGTGGAAACCAATTTATGATTCGGTTCATCCGATCCAAATACTGGATCCCAAAACTGCGGACCTTAGTCAAGACGACTATCAATTCCGAGTGTGTGTGGTCCATCGACGGAAGTTCCAAGCCCAGCTCATGGGAGACTTGCCCGGGGAGAGGACCACGTTCTCTCGTCCATTCACTGGAACGGGGGTCGATTTCGCTGGACCATTCGACATCAAGACCCCTCAGGGTCAAATATCAACAGATGGCATCGTCTTAAGGCTCAAAACCAACAGGTCTGTTTGCGTTGGAAGGAAGAATACCTTACGGAGTTACACAAAAGAACAAGTGGCAACTCACAACGCGAAACCTCCAAGCAGCCGATATGGTTGTCGTCAAGGAAGACAACCTACCACTCAATGAATGGCGCCTAGGAAGACTTGAGAGCACTTATCCAGGTATCGATGGCATGGTCCGCGTGGTTGATGTTTTAACGGTCCGTGGCACCATTAAGCGGCCAGTCTCAAAGCTCATTCTTCTTCCTATAGAAAATACTGTCCACGTAAGTATCCAACTAAGCCATATGTTTTTTGTCAGTCGGTGCATATGATCCAATCACTAATATCCCACGGTCTTGTTCTTTCCAAGCATGACACCTTGCCAACGTCCAGTAGAGCAACAGCTTCCGCTGTCGGGTCTGCCGCGGAGTCCACACATTGAGAAAATTCCAACGGTTTCTGCAGCTCAACGTGGAGAAACGTTTACGGGCAGTCCTTATTAAAAAGTACTGCCACAACTGCCTGGCTCACCAACACTCCGGGCGCTCATGCCGAAGCGGCGACACGTGTCGAGTGTGCGGCAAGAACAACCATACCCTCCTCCACATGGGCAGATCGCACCGATCCTCACGTCCGAAGACCCGCTCTCTACCATCGAAGGCATCCTCGCCACCAGCGAGATCGACCTCCCGATCCGCGGCTCCTCCGATGACGCTGGCATCGCTCCTGCAGTCCAGGAGCACCAGCATTCTTTCAACTGCATGGGTCGTAATCGACACAGGCCACAAGACCTTCAAGGTGGGTGCACTCATCGATCCGTGCAGCCCAACCAGTCGCATCAACGCATCTTTGGCAACGGCCTTCGGGTTTTCCGTCACTCGCGTTGGTGCGGAAGGTGCTTGTACCGCCTTCATCCAATCGAGGAACAGGAGCGATGTCAGGCTGGAGGTTGTGCTGAGCGTGCAACCTCAACTCCTGATAAGGACACCCGAACGACCCTTGGGCGACCATATAAAGGATCACTTCGCCAATATGGCCTTGGCGGACGAAAACTTCCATCGGCCGAGCACCGTGTCATTGGTGCTGGGTGCAGATTTGTACCCTAAAATCATTCTGCCGGGAGTGATCCCAAGCACCGAAGGCTTCCCGGTGGCTCAGAACACGGTGTTCGGGTGGACCCTCTCCGGCACATGCAGTACTGCATGAATGCAACCCACATTCTCTGCCCCCGTTCCTGGGCGCAACACTTTTTGTTGCAATTATATTGAAAGGGGGGAGGATGTTCATGCCGAAAAGCATGCACCATGCGCCCACCCAAACTCGAACAACAGCAACATCAACTTCCAACATAAAGCTCAAGGGCAATGTTGCAGAGGGGCGAAGCGGTGTTAAGATTTAAGCTTTTCTTGTAAATATTAGTCTTAGCAATAAAGTGAGAAAAGACACACGCACGTTTTTGTTTCGTCGGCCTATGCACGACCGATCACCAATACTTATCATCCCCAAGAAGCCGACCCCCACATATCCACCAGACCGGAAAATCCATAAGCTACTGGCAGGAACTCCCACTACAAACAGCCTGCATCCCATAAAGTTGCTGCAATTGCCTATCAGATGATACAACAGCCAAAGCTATTCTCTTTCTTGATCTTATTTAGGCAAGAATTATTGAATTGAGAAATGTAATCCCAGTATCTTATGGTGCATCCTATGTTATTTCCATTTCGATGTAATATTATATATGAGTCATTGAACGTTTGTGCTTATCCCATAAAGTGTTTTTCTCATCCTGGAAAACACGGGGTCGACACTATAGCGAAGAATTGATGAATTTGTGATTCTATACAGCCCTTATATGCTGTTTCAGCAAGCATATGTCCCAGTGATTATCGTATTCAAGAAATGCGAGTGCAAGTCGTGCATCTTTATAAGTGTGTCCATTCACTTGCTGTATATTTTAGAAAGACAATGGTCCGGTAACATAAGCATAAATAAAAATAGAAGATAGAAGCACTCATTGGGTGCTCCTTGCTTGATTTCTTCGTCGTTTTCATTTATTCGAGAAGCATTCACATGACTACGTTGAATACTTCGCAAATTTATTTGAAAGATTTCTCTGAACTACCGAACTCAACACTAATGTGAGCATTAAATGTTTTGCTCAGCAGTGGAGAATATGGTACTACCCATCGATTGTCCATGTCAATGTCTATGCTGTTAATTTGTATCAAGAATAATTGTCCACCATTATCAATATTTTTGATATATTGGATACCCATCGACATTTGTGATCGTCTCATTGGTGAAATATTTTTTGAAAACGCTTTGTACATTTTCCATCTCAAAATTCCATCATTCAACTGAATGAGTCTTCACTAAAGACTTCAATTTTTCTTTGAATACACGTGCTGTCGTGTCATGACAGTTTTTTTGATTATGTTGTATGAATTGCACATACCTATATATCGACAATAAATTGTTGGAACAGCTCACGACATCGAATTATGTAATCCTGAACGCGTCGAATCATCGTACGATACGCATAAAAATACATCGAACTGACTTTTTTTTTCGACTGCTGCCGCGAGATCTCGTTGTTTTATATTAATGCAACATCCATCTTGTCCCTTCCAGTAATTTATTGGATATTGTAGAGTATCATATAATCGGTGTGTGTCGATGTACCAAGGATTATTTTTTCGTCTTTGAGTCACATCACAGTAATGTCGTCAACAACAGGGGCATTGAATCTACGTACTTGCTCACCATCTGGTATTTTATCAGGATAGATGAAAATAGTGTGATTGTCACTTTCCAATTTTAGCATGTGCGATTTTGATAATTTCAATAATTTATTGTCCTAGTATACTTGTCCTTTGATTTTAAATGTGGAATTGTATTGTTGACCATTTCTGTTGCTCTGAACGATGTCACTTAGAAGCATTGAAGTTACAAATTTTAGTAGCCAACAAAATGAAAGGAATTTATTTTGCTCGTTCACGTCCTCAGGCGCCCTACGAGTTTCTTAGGGTCAAGCTTTACCGACTCTTAAGTTTCTGTTTAAAGCTCTAGTCGCTTTTAAGTTCCAACACCCACGTATGCATGCGACGAACATTGGGAAGCATAGATGGCAATCGTACGATAAAACAGTTAATCTATGCTGTGTATTAGGCGATCGTCTAGTGCTGCAGCGTATGTACGAGAATTGTAACGTGCAACCACGGAGTAGGCTAGATGGTTCCCTCAACTTGAGGATGACACGCTATCTTTTTCCGGCTACTGGCTCGTCGGCCACGAGTGTGGTGTTCTTTCAGTTCCTCTAGCTGAAGCCTACGTATAATTACTTTAATATTAATGCGTGTCTAATCAGATCCAACTAACAACGGACAAAGTACAACACCTAAAACAAAAGACGACAACTGCATTTGGTAACGGACAACGAACCGACTCCTCTGCTGGTCATGAGGAGCCACTGACACCCACCCTAACTTGGTCTTGTTGTGCCAAGTACCGCATTTTTAAACTGTACAAGACCCCTTTGCGTGAGGGACCTACAGGGGCTTGCTGTAGGAGATCAAACTCTATCTTTTACAAAAACATTATAATATTTATTGTATTCTTATGACTAAAATTATGTTTCCCCTCATACTAGCTAATCCCAAGAGTTTTCCCCCGGATGTTAAATCTATCTTAAATTTAAAAAGAGTGGAAAAGTGAAGAAAGTTATTTGTAGGTATAGAAGAATATGAGCATAGAGTTAAGGCCAACGGATAATATAGTGAAATGCCGATGCAAATTGGCAAACCATACCAGCGTCTCTGGCCAACACGGATGCCCACGCTGGGGAGAACCAGACGGCAACCGATTGCTATTAAGCACACGGCGTTAATGCCCTTATTTTTCTTGTTGCTTTGTTTACTATGTGTGTGCTGGTGACAACCGTGCCCTTCTCCTTTTCTATCTTTTTTTTATGTGTTCATTTGCCACCAAGAATATGTGGGGGATACTTAACATTTATTATTCAAACACTTACGGGAACCTCCATCGACGAAGCGCTTCCGATTGGGTCCGGATTTGTAAAAATAATATGCACAAAGAAAAAAAGAACGTTCATCTGCTTATCAGTGCACACATTGGCAGATCAACTATCTCGATCTCTTTTTATCTCCCATCCGTTTCTCCCTAGCCACCAGCCGTTAGCGCCCGCTGCACTGCCTTTCGCTCGATGTTTTTCTCTTTGTTTATTTTTTCTTTCTTTTGCTATCACCGGTACTTGCCGAGTACCGGTGCGTTGGCGCTCAAGGGAAAAAAGGAGGTGGGGAACGGACAAGGAAAGGGAGATTGCAGTGAGAGAAAGAGCTTGATAGAAGAGAGAGCATAGTTGGTGAACACTAGCTTAAAGCATCACATGCAGCCGCTTTGGGTTGTCATGTAATGATGAACGCTGTTTCTTTCTTTGATGTAACATATACGGCGACCAGATTTTGATGCACATTTTTCTTTTTGAATGTGAACGATCTTGAAGAAATTATTCGAACGTGATGGGCGCTTTGTTGCTGCTTTCGCTTCCCTTCCCGCACGAGCTCACTAGCGTCCGGAGCGTTAGGCAGATGTCAGAGTGCGCGCGAGAAGCGAAGCGATGCGAGATGCGATGAGCAAAGCGAGAAGATGGCAGAGTGAGAGCTGTGCGAGAAGCGAGCTACATTGATCTCTATTAGTCATTAATGTGAATGTGATAGTTTTTGCTCTCTTGGTACCATAGTAAAAAAAGTTTTACTTCAATAATTACGTTTTCTATTTTATCTCCACGGATGTTTTTAAAACAAACGGTAATTAAAGCACAGAATGCAACAGAATGCAAGAAAACAATCGTACACTCTCAGAGAGTTGAAGCGATAAAGCAGGTTCCAAACTGCTTTCTCGCTTTGCTCTCGCTTTATCGCTTGAACTCGCAACTCGCTTCGCTCTCACTCTGACATCTTTCGAGCGATTGCACTTAAAAAGCTTGCAGTGGTTTATCGCTCATTCTCGCCGAATATTATCGCTTCGTTTCTCGCGCGCACTCTGACATCTACCTTAGACGAGTTGAAGCGGCCGCTTTCTGCCGGGCACTGCTTCACCTTTCCTTTGCTCGACCCTCTGCTCGCATGCGACGCCCAAAGCTCCGGCGAATTCCGCTTCAGCTGGTCGTGGAAGACGAGCCCCCTCCAACTTCTGGCCTGAAATGCCCCACCATCATTACTACGCCCTTTCCATGGCATCGTCAACTACTCTTACCCCAAGCGGTGACCTCTGTACCCTTTCCTCCCGACGCACTTTGCCGGTTTTGGCTTTTGCACAATTATTTCCACCTTTCTTTCATTTTTTTTTCACTGGTATTACAGATACTTAATTTTCGTCTCTTCTTGGCACCAAAATCAAGCCGATTTTGCCTAATGGCGTCACTCTGACCTCTACTTATAGGCTCCCCCTCACATGACCTCTCCATGACCAAAGACAATATAAACACTAAGATGTCCGATGCTCATACAATTATGTGGTGTAGGGAGGGTTGTTTTTTGAAAGAGTGCTATCTCACTCGCACGAACTCCAGTGCGGTCGCAAATCTAAAAATAGAATGAGCTTGCTTGTATAAGTACACACGGAACGTAAGTACGTATGTGTGTGTGTACGTGTGCAGAGCTGCCGAAATTGCTAGCCAAATATTTTTGAGAAGATTTCTTGAGACACAAATTTATTTGCTGAGTGTCGCTTATTGACGCGACGCACTAATACCCTGTAGAAAATTAATATAATTTGATGTTATATCTGATATACATTTTGCGTTTGTATATATTTACATTTGTTCATTATATTCGTTTATAGTACATTAAACAAAATTAGCATATAAAGGATACACAAAATATACAATTTTTTATATTTTGGGCATGCGTCATCGGAAAATCATAATCTCCATTCAATTCTAAAGTAATGGGTATTTTCTTCGACAGCGCACTATGGGGAAAATGACCACTTTATCTGGCATTTGCATGATTTTTAAAAGTTTTCGAATTAGAACAAATTTGCTGGTAACGCATTTAGAAAATATCAGACTGTTATGCCCCAAACTCAAAATGTTAAATTTAACAGTCCCATGTAAGAATAACAGCTTTAAGACAGCGAAATTTTGTACCTTACTTGTTAAAGTGTGATATAACAGGAGCTTGGATACAAAATTTGGTTCATCTAACTTTTATGGTCTCTGAGATCTAGGCGCTCATAAAGACTGTACTCTCGAGTAGCGGGTATAGAAAAGAGCTACCACACCCATTTTTTCAAAATATCTTCCTCCTACTATTATTAACTCATATCAAAAAACCGAACTTAAAAATATTGCTTCGTTTGGAAGTTATTAATTAATGCCACAAAAAGTGGTCAAATTCCCCATAGTGCAGCGGCGTCGTCAACAACCAATACAAACAAGCAGCCATACACATACAGTTAAAGCTCAGCCTCACGTACAGAACGTGTGAACGTCTATCTGTCTCTCTCTAATTCACGCTGGAACTTTTGAAACTTCCAGCCAGTCAGGAATTGCGCTCAAAATTTTGTATGGCGCGGAACATCTTAGTGTTTATATTGTCTTTTCCATGACCCTCTCTTCATATAATGGCCCTCTCTGACAACCTCTTACAGAGCATTTGGCATTCGCCGCTCATCAGGCAGTGCCTACCTTTCGGCGGACAAAAAAACCCCAGCTTCAAGCCTACCCGTACAGAATATACGATTGAACAGTTAAACGAGAACAAAAGCTCTGCTGCACACGCCACTTAGCCACCGTCTATTACTGCTGTGGACATTCGAAGAAAATTGCTCGGGCAATGAAGACGTATTTATCACAATACGAACCTTTTTGTATTCGAATTTAGTGCTACGCTTTTACTTTCCCATAATATATTTCCTATTTGCATATGCTGGAAGCGTATATTCATAATTACAAGTGCCTTACAAAACTTAGTTATCACTCAAATCTGTTAATGAGAGAATAACGATTATATATTTGGCAAAAGTTTGTACATATATCAGTGAGGTGTTCATGCTAAGATAAACTATGTTGCAGGGCAATTGCACCTAAGCTGCCCCATTGTGGTACAGTCTCGAGAAGACTTCCCTGGGAGCAGACTATGGCATACGGTTGTCGAGTTTTCTCAAAAGAACTGGCTCATAGATATGAAACGGGTGTTGGTACCGTGATTGTATTATATATTTTGAGTTACTGAGCTTCTTCAGCAGTTTTTTTTGTGATATGCACAATTTGTTAGATTTCGATTTATTTGCTTTTAACGTGTAATGCAAGTGATGCAAGAATTATTAACAGTCAGGTCACTGTGTCAACCAACAAAAACGTTGGCCTAATGGGGAGGCAGGTTATCGTTTTTCACGAGCACGACATTGCCGACGCTGAGACTAGGCTGCCCAGTCCTCCACTTAGCCCTCTCCTGAAGAAGGGTGAGGTACTCCTCTCGCCAGCGGGACCAGAACATCTGCTGCAGAAAATTGACCTGCTGCCAGCGATTGAGACGATTGAAGTTCAATCCGGTTACATCTGGATCAGTAAGCATAAAGTTCGGCACCGTATCCAAAAAATGCGCAGGTGCTAACACGTCTAAGTCGTCTCTTAAATGGGAAGTAATTGTCTTGAATTGACTACAGCAGTAATATGGCACACGAGGGTTCTGCGGACATCGAAGCAAAACACGGAACTAGAGGCCGAACGGTAGAAGTGATGCTTGGCTGTCTTCACCGCAGCCTTCCAGATCCCGCTAAAGTGGTTAAATCGGGAGGAATGAAGCGCCAGTCGATATGGTTCGCGACGCAAAATTCTTGAACTATCTTCAGGTTCTTTTCAGAGAGGAACAGCTTCTTCAGCTCTGCCAACTCGTTCCTAGCTCCCACGAAGTTGATTGCGTTATCAGACCAAATTTCTCTTGGCTGATCACGAGAAAAATGAATCGCTTGACCGCGCTAATGCACTCTGGCGTCGGCAAATCCTGCACAAGCTCCAAGGGTACGACCTCGGTGGCAAAACAAAAGATTAAGCAAATGTAGCTTAAAATGATGGGTGATCTGGTCCGCACCTCACTCTTGTAAAAGAACGGACCACTAAAATCCAAGCCTGTAACAGCAAAGACGAAAGTTGCATATACAAGCTCCTTGGCCAGGCAAGCCATGATATGCTGAAGTAAACGCGGCTTGGCCTTGAAACATCTGGAGCAGCGATATCCGACATTTACCACAGTCTTGCGCCCTCCAATTGGCCAATACTCTTTAGGACGTTGATATGCAATGACTGACACCATCAAGTGGCCCAAGCGACACCAGCAGATGGCTGTTACGCTCGGATCCCAGGCAAGAACGCAGCCCTCCTCCCGCCAACCGTCCTAGGGGCGCTGCCGCATAACATGCGACTCGTTAACCGAACCGATTGCGGACTTCCAGGAAAGATAGGGGTTCTACAAAGCGGAAGAAACAACGGTATATAGTTTCTAGTGCTTCTGATAAGAATCGTGAAGTTTATGCGGCTCAACAGGTCAGGGCTATCTACGTCATCCTTGATAAAGTTGTGCACAAAAATTACACCAAGCATTTTCCAACTATTAGCTAAGGTTGGAAAGTTTATTAGGAGCAATCTATTAGAGTAAGACGGCAGTCTCACACCTGCATCCCAGCTGAGGCCGCGAAGAGCAAAAAGTTTTTCTGAACTGATTCTATACGGTCTTGGTGTACGTTGTACTGAGGGCGCTATACACAAGAGCCGTATTCTAAAATCGGACGAACCAGAGAGGTGTAAAGAGTCTTTGTTATATCGGGGTCGTCAAATTCCTTTGACCACCTCTTTATAAACCCAAGCACGCCCATGGCCTTATTCACCATGGTGGAAATGTGTTCTGAAAACTTTAACTTGGGATCTAATAGAACACCAAGATCATCAACCCGGGTAATTCTCTCAGGAGAACCACCACAAAGGGTGTAAGCAAGCATTAAGGTTTAATAAATTTGCACAACACCAAGACTGAAATCTATCGAGATCGGATTGCAACCTGGCTTGAAAAGAAATGTCCTTATACTGGACACAGAGCTTAACATCATCCGCATACATGAGTACTCGAGAGTATGCTAATACAGAAGGTAGGTCATTTATAGGTGCCGCAGGTGCGGGGTTAAAATTTTCTCAAACACTTTAGGAATAGCGGATAACTTAGATATACCTCTATAGTTCATTGCGTCAGACTTGCTACCTTTCTTATGGAGAGGAATTATAAAGGACTCCTTCCATATAGGGGGAAAGCATGAAGAATTTATGGACAGGTTGAATAGTTTAAGCAACGGCCCACACAGAGACTCGCCACAGTAACTGAGTACACAGTCAGGAACTCCGTCCGGACCCGGTGAAAACACCGGCTTTACTACTTGTAGATCATGAAGCAATGAGCTTTCATTTAAAAAGGGACTGAAAATGCTGTTCGAAATCGGTATTCGTATGGATACGGCTGACCAGGGTAGACGTCCGGTGAATAGGTAGTTTGGAAAAATCGGGCAAAAAGATCGGCACTTGCCTGATTATTATCTGCCGACGTATTAAGGCGGGATAGCGAGGATGGGTGTGCGGATGTTCTACGCTTACTGTTTATGAAGCTCTAGAATTATTTAGGGTCCTTAGAAAAACGTATCCTGCATCGAGATAGGTAGTTTTTTACCATTGAGCGTAAGGAACTGAAAAGTTTGACCGAGTCGTTACATAACGAGTGAGGAGTGAGAGAAGAAGGAGAGCCAACTTCTTGACATTTTTTATAAAGTTTAGATTTTCTGTGAAAAGTTCCACAGCAATTAGAGCCCCTCCTGCACGTCGCGATGAACGGTCCTTTCTAAAAGTTGTGTACCGACCTGCCAAAACTTCGGAGCTAAGAATGTCCGGCCTTCACCAGGTCTCGGTAAACACAATAACGTGGGATGCAAATGCAACACTACCCTGGAAAAGAATTCTGATTTTACTACGTAAGCCTCGAACATTCTGATAGGTCACTTAGAGAGAATTTAATAGTTTTTTGGACGGGTGGAGGTAGAGTGGGAAGATGAAGATGTTGCATTGGTCTGGTTTGTTGGGAGAGTTATTGGGGGCATAGTCTTCTTCTTTGCCTTAAACTACTTCCCCACCAAATGCTCCGGCCAAAATTTGGCCGAACAGATGGTGTTAAAGTGACTTTGAGAGACACTTATTTAAAAAGAAGCTATCTCCCTGGCATAAGAGAAGTTGAACTTTTCCACCTTAACATCAACGGCTTTTTTTTGGCTTTGAATATAAGCCGTCACCTCTTTAATTGTGGAGTCAGGGGCAAGCCGTGAGACAAAAACTAGTCTCTTTGGTGGGATCCCCACCAATCTTGGCACCACAGGCCTATCACCTGTGATGGTAATACCCGGTGGTCCGGGACGTATATTCACTGGTGGGGTGGGAATTGAAGAGACAGCGAATAAGTTTGCGGACATTACGGACACGGACGCTACAGACGATTTTGGCTGCATACTCTCCGACGCGATAAATTCGGCTACCGAATTTGCATCACCAGCAGCTGTCGTTGCCTTTGGAGTAGCGAACGAAATCAACTGCTGCACTATTGGGGTGGTCGGAGTCAGCTTATCAGCATCGGTTGGCCGAGGGACAATTGGCACTTGCAGATCACGCGGAGTGACCTTTCTGCGCCTGGGAGACTCATTCAGTAGTTGTAAGCCACTGAATTTAGACTCCAGCCGGTCGTATTGCTGTTTAAGGCCCACGGTCAGCTCCTTAAAGCCCTTCCGGGTCTGCGTCATAAACGTGACCATGTCTTTTTCGACCACCCGGCATGCCTCACAGTTGTAATGCAAACCATTTCGTTTAGGAATAGAATCACTCGCGAGGCCTGTGAACCCAGTGCATTTTGCGTACACTACGCTTTCGCAGAGCCAGCAGGGGATACTCGTGTGAAATTCTTTTAACAGGTTTTGTTGGCACAGACAACAGAGTATTCCATTATGAGAAAAAAAAAATATAGAAATCAAAAAAAAAAATTTAAAAAAAAAATAGATATCAGACCAGTGTGCCAGATAAACGCTTAAAGAGGAATCAATAAGAATGAGAGGAGAGCGGTTGCAGCAGCTACAATGTAGAGAGAGAGAGAGAGAAAGAGCGCTGCTGCACAGAAAGTATGGAGAGCGAGAGAGGAAGAACAGTTATTTTAGTTTGGGTAATAGGGAGAGAGTGATAAAACAATAAATCAACTAGGCGAGAGTGTCAAAATTTGATTTTGTGTGTACTTACGAAAAGCAACAACAAAAACACACTGACTACCGACACAGGAAAATGATTAAATTATGTTTAAAACACAATTAAATCATGCAAAAGCATGCACTCTCGTTTACGGATAAAATCTAAGCAAGCAGGTAAATTATGGAGTTTACTTAGTTAGTATTTTCAAAAAACACCGTCTGTTTATATAGGATAAAAGGCAGATAAGCGGAGCTCAAAACAAAAACGCGTCTGATCACTACAAAGAGAACGAACTTTCAGTGCGATTAACTTTCAGTGCAAGTTCCGCTCATGGAAATGCACAATTACAGCCGATGTGACGGGATGACGCCTTGAAAGAACAACTGGATGCCGCGTGTTGAAATCAAGTGAAGAATTCGCCAGCTGCCCACCGACGCATTATAATCCATGTGAAATGGGGCTAGCGATGAAATAGAGCTCGACGACTGCACCTGCTATCCATCCCGCAAAGCCTTGTAGTCAATCCAATATCGAACGAATGAGTAATCTTGTGCCACCAGCGATGTCATCCACTGTTATTCCCGATGACTTTTTGCGCTTCAAAAATTTGAAGACGTATGCAAACGTGCGCTGAAGCTTTCCGAAACAATTGTTAAATTTCCGGCCATCAGATATGTAGTTCTACGTATGAGCAAACTGCAATAAGGACACTCTCGCGAAGGTCCAGTGTCGGCAGGTCTCGTGTAGATAAAAATGGCCACATCGGTTTTTAATATCGAAGAAAGAGTGGCCCGTGGGACCAAAGATGCGATTCCAAAAGTTCAGATGGCAGAGCGCCTCTGGACAAGATATCCGCAGGGTTCTGAGCGGTTGGAACGTTGCGCCATTCCATCTGAGCAGTCCTCTCCTGAATGGCCAAAACCCGATTAGCAACGAAGACGTTAAAGCTTGGTGGGTCATTGCGAATCCAGGACAAGGCAGTTGTGGAGTCGGACCAGCAATAGAAGCTTCCAGTAAATAATTTAAGTATCTCACTGATCAATTGAGAAAGTAGGTCAGCGCCACATAACTCCAACTTGGGTACCGTCAATACCTTAACAGAGCGACACGAGACTTCGCAAAGAAAAGTGGCACGTATGCGCCAATCTTGGTCCTTGAGACGATATAAATACATGCGCCATACGCGTCTAGACTGGCATCACAAAAACCATGAACAAAAAACCATGAACCTCCTTTGACCTCCCTTTGACCTGGGACACAATGCGAGGCGAGGAAATCTAAAAAGCTGAGGGGCAGACAAATTATCGCAGAAAGTGATCCACGCTGACGAAAGAGACTCGGGTAGACTCTCATCCCATTGGAGCCGCTCCTTCACCACCAACTGAAGGAAAATCTTTGCCTTTGCAATGACAGGCCCAATCAATCGAAGGGGATCATAAAAGCGAGCGATAGTGGACAACATAGAGCGCTTTGTCGGCTTTGAAGACAACTGTGCGGGTACTACGGAAAAGATAAATTCATCGGATGCAGGCTCCCAAACCAATCCAAGGGCCTTTGTAAAATCGGTGCCATCGTCGAAACTCAGCAGCGTTGCTTTATCTTTGTCAGGAACTCCTTCAAGCACGGCAGGAACGTTGGAGCACCATTTCCGAATTGGGAAGTTTCCCCGAGCCAGCAACTGGGAAGTCTGCTTCAACTTCTCACGCACTTCCTCTACAGATCCTCCACCAGACATCAAATCGTCGACATAAAAACTGGACGCCAACACTTCCGAGCCAATAGGGAATGACGATTTTTCTTCTTTGGCCAATTGGAACATCGCACGAATCGCAAGATAGGAAGCTGGCTTGGTCCCATACGTTATCGTGTCGAGTTTAAACGTCTTTACATTTTCCTGAGGTGAATCTCTCCATAAGATGCACTGAAGGTAATTATCCGGCTCAGTTACCCGGACACACCTGTACATCTTGCAGATGTCCCCAGTCAGCGCAATTGGGAACGTACGGAACCAAAGTAATGTATGTAGAAGCTTTGGTTGGATAGTAGGCCCAGCCATTAGAACCTCGTTTAGAGAAAACCCCGTTGAAGTTGTTGCAGATCCATCAAAAACAACCCGCAGTTTGGTAGTTGTGCTGTCTTCCTTAAGCACGCAATGATATGGCAAAAGACAGCGACTGGACAGTTATGATTCCACCAACGACATGTAATACTCCCTTATGAAGGAAGAGTTCTGAGATTGCACGCAATGAGCACGCAATGATATGGCAAAAGACAGCGACTGGACAGTTCCGAGATTTTAGCTGCGACCGACGCTCAAGTTTCCGCTCCAAGTTGAGGAAGCGGCGATATGCTTGCATGTACGTATCACCCAAGATTTCCAAACTTCTTTTAATGGGCAGCTTCACAGCAAACTCTCCGGATACAGGCGCTAGTATTCTTCACAGTCAATATCGTCCTGCTTGACCGTTTCCGAAACTTCAGTGGAACTTTCTATCTCCAAGAAACGCCTCAGCAGCATTTCTACTTGATAGAGGGACTTATGACCGGCGTCGGATGAGCACCGTTACCCCAACAAGGCTGTTTTACGAGTTTGCTGGCCACCTCCTGAAACCACCCAAACAAAGCGAGTCTTCTAAAGCGATGGTAAGCCTGTTGCCAATTAGATTTGGCCAACGCACAGAATGAGAATGAGCAGGTCAATACGCTGCGGCCTGAAGTGCTTCGGATCCGCCAGTAGGATTTTCTGCGGAATTTTCCAACTGGAAAGGTCGACTGAAAAGCTGGGCTTTTTGCACACAATTCCAAATTCAACCTTTTTGGGTCCGACGGAAGGAATTTTGTGTGGCGAAAGCTCAATACTGAGCTGGATCCCAAACACATAAAAGCGACAGTGCTTGACTGCTTGTGCAAAAAGCAAAAAGCGGAGGAAGTGTCATGGTATGGGCATGCATGTCTGCAGCCGGCGTCGGAAACTTGGTGTTTATCGAGTCTACGATGGATAAGCACATGTACCTCAATATTCTCAAAGAAAATTTGCACCAAAGCTCCGAGAAATTTGGAATCCGACATGATTTCCGGTTCTACCAGGATAATGACCCGAAACATTCGTCGGGAATAGTACAGTCCTGGCTTATCTGGAACTGCCCCCACTTGATGATTCCCCCAGCCCAGTCTCCAGACTTAAATGTTATTTAAAATTTGTGGGCTGCGCTGGAGAAAAAACCCAGAATCACAGGATTTAAAGAAAAAAGGACCTTTAAAAAGCTCTGTTTGAGGAATGGAACAAAATAAGCTCGGAAAGCACTCGGAAGCTGGTCTCTTCCATGAATAGTAGGTTAAAAGCCGTAATAAAGGTTAAGGGATTACATAATAAGTATTAAAATACCTGTTAAACCTTTTTTAGACTAATGTTAAACTGGTTTGTGGCTGCATGGTTTTAGCTCGGACTTGTATTTAAGATATATTTTAAGTTTTTATTTTATTTTTAAAACTGAGCAATATTTAATCAGCAAAAAAAGTTCATTTTTTAAATGTGATAAAACATACAACAAATTGGCTGTTAAGCTAGTGAGCTTTTTTACTAACTGTTGCGATGTGTTGTTTAAATGAAAGGGTCGAGCGGTTAAATTAGTAATAGGTACAGTTTATTGGTATATACGTATGTAGACCGACGTATTGCGTATGTACATATATGTATGTGGGTGAACGATCGATGCGATAACGACGAAAGACGGTCTGATGGCCACGAAGATCAGCTCAAGACAGCATGAGTGCTAGGTGCAGACCGTAAGTGATGGATGCCGATTATATGAGTGATAGATTCAGACTCTATGAGTGATAGATTTAGACTAATTAAGGGCAGGCGGGCCGAATTGCCCGTGCCCTAATGTAAGCAAGCGAACGATGATCCGAGAGAGCGATAATGAAAGATCGAGAGAGCGACGAAGAAGGCGATGATCCGAGAGAGCGATGTATAGGCTGCTGCCGTGCGGAAACTTAAGTCAAGGTACAATGGTACAAAGATGCAGTGGGCAGTACAAAATAGCAAACAATAATAGGCATTTCATTTACTGCGGCACCACTGACTATGACTTAATTTATGTCGACGAAATATCGGGCTGGGAAACCCAACATACTCCCCCGTTGAAAGGCTGACTTTCAACAGACTTGAAAGGGTTTTGCAGCAGCTTGCTAGAAGGCCAGGCATCGCCGAATCCAGATGATTGATGTTTAGCCTTGGTACGAGTGATTGAGAGGACGAAGCAGGCAGACTGCCATTCAAACAATGCGGTGGCGATATGTCATTTGGCTCGACTTGGCACTCTGAAATCGAGAATAAAAGATTTGCATTAGCGATGGCCACGATCTGGCCCAAAAGCGTCCTCAGCTCGTTCATGCCGAATGTTCCGGAGTAGTTCCTAGTGCAATAGAAGATATTGGCCATCTTCACTGAAGAACCTCTCCACTCAATTGGGCCCCATTTGGATGGACTTAGCTCCAACAGCTCTCGAAATTTGGGGATAATGTTGACTAGATGGCTTCTAGGAACGATGAGTGTAGGACTGCCATCAGCGAAGTCCGGCGAAGGTCCAGATGCAAGGTTACAGGCGGATATAGGGCACTCGTTCGGTCCACTCGGGAGAGCCCATCGCGATGTTTGGTAGGCTGTACGCTGACCGTCTGACATAACTGAGTTATCAGCACAACAAGCCTCGATGCCGTCGCAACAAAATCCATGATCTTCCCAATCAGTTTCGGGAACGAGTACTAGTAAGGAATACATGAGCAACGAAGCGTAAACAAGATTCTGTGCAGAGTCCAGCGCCGCAGTAAGGCTGTCATCCCAATGCAAGTTCACCTTGCATATACGCAGAAGATCGAATTTCGACTTGGCCAATGCATCGACGGCTAAACCAAGGCGAGGAGTACGCTTTGAGAGCAGCAGCAGCGATGAAATGTTGTCTTCCTTCCATCGTGACCAGAAGATCTGCTGCAAGTAGGTAAAGCATTGCCTGAGATCTGACCAATCGGTGTTCAGCTTGGTAACGTTAGGCTCTGCACACTGCGAGAGGCGGTTGACATTCAATCGAGCTCGAATGGGTACATCCAGATAGGCAGGGCTCTCTGTAATTGCAACTAAAAATATGTAATTAGTCAGGGCCAAGATGTGGCCTAAACGTTTCCTCAGCTCATTCAATTGACGAACTGAGTGGTCAGTGGTACTGTAGAGGTTGTCCGTCTTGATTGCAGCTCCACTCCCCCCAATAGACCAATATTGGGATGAACCTAGTCCAAGAAAAGCCTTATTTCCAGCGTGAAGATTCAGTTTATTACGGTTGACCAAAGTAGATTTGGTTATGAGCTGAACGGGATGCTTCTTGGGTGGGATGATTTGATGACGGCCAGCAAAGTTTGACGAAGATTGAAGTCCATGAGCCAAGCGTGTCGGTTTGTTCAGATCAGCGGGAAGAGTCCCATGTGAAGAACTATCAGCTGGATGCAGAGCGCTAACCTTGACGTAAGGCTGCTCTTTGGTTGATAAGTCAGAAACTGAGCGTCTGCAGAGACGCGACGATGATGGATGGCTCGAAAATACGAACATATGTTGATCAGTAGCCGGTTCTGGAGATGGTTCGAATGGTGAGGAGACATCAGTGCTAATGTCTAACTTCCAATGAGATTCTGTAGCTGGTTCTAGAGGTGGTTCGAATGGCGAGGAGACATCACTGCTAATGTCTACCTTCGAATGAGATTCCTGGAAGTCCGGCGGAGCTCCATCAAGCACAGCAGGCACCTCAGAAACACCCAATTGGAAGCAATCTCTTGGTGAAGGTCCAGATTAATTCTCCAAAACCGTATTAGACTCCTCCTGAGAGAGACAGCGAGATTCCGAGACACCTATGCATTTCGGATTGGATTGGATTTCGGCATCAGCAGGCTGCGCTGCCTGCTCATCTCTTGCCAACTGCCGAATTGGCCTCTCAGATAAGCATGAGGCAGGCTCGGCTGAATCCGACGAACTATTCTTCTTGCGTATGCACATGACTTCTTGAGTTGAGTTCCTCCATCGATTGAATTCGAGATTGCTGTCCACTGCCGATACCCTTGGTAGTTGCATATGGCTTGGACTGGGGACCGGCATACGCTGAGGTGGATGGTGCCAGCCGACAATGCTAGCGATGACAACTTTGGCAGAAACCGTTGAAGGAATAAGCTGGAGAGGGAAACGAGTGGCGATGACATCCCGAATCGAAGCATTCAGAGTCATAAACTGATAACACTACTCGACAAATTTCAACTTTTTTTCCGCTGTCTCCAAAAATGACTTTTTCTAATAGATTGGGAGATTTAAAATTTTTTTAAGAATTATGGTTTTTTTTTCATGGAGTAGTTTTTTTTTAAAGAATTTTTAAAAAATCTGGTATTTTTTGTCATAGGTAGTGCTTCTATTTTTCACATAACTCTCGTTTCATACAACTGGTTGTACTGAACTTTGCAGTTAAAAAAAGCTGATAAATGCAGCTATAAATCCGACTCAGACACTTTGTAGCAAAAAGTTAACGTCTGGCAGATATTAAGCTTCCAAATTGAAAGTTCATAATTATATTCGGTATTTTTTACCCGAAATTTTGATTTTGAAACTTCAGGAAAAAACGAAAAAAAATAAATGAATGCCTTGATTTTTGGTTTTAGATAGACACATTAATTACGCGTCGTTTAAGGTATCGCCTTTAAAAATATAAAATCAAACGACTAAGTTATAACCGTTTGACCAAAACGACCCAAAATGACTTTTACCTGAAAAAATACCGTCCGGTACGTTTTTGGTCCAATTTCCAAAATGGGATTGCAAAAAACAAAAAGGACCTGTAATTTTGGTTTTACCGAGTCTTAGGTATTCATATATATCGGATATATATCCTACCTGGTCATATTTATTTGGGGTGTAAGTGTTGTGGACAGTTTTATTCCTTATTCCTTATACCTATGCCTTGGTGAGGATAAATATACATGAATACCTGTTAGGGTCAAATTTTGACCTTTTTCCTTCACAGGTGCTGGTCCCGCAGATATTTGACCTTTCTCCTTCAAGCTATTCATAAAAAAGGATATATAACTCTGTACCTATAGTATCCCTGCCTCAGTTTAGTTCTGACTTCCAGCAGAATACGATCGTGTGTTTTCGAAAAATACCAATTGTTTCTAATTGAAATGGACAACCCAAGTCGGTCAACTTCATGTGCTTACCGAGCAGACTCGTTTTGCTACATATGTGGAAAGTATATGACCAGCAAAGAAGAAAAAATCGTTTTTACCGAAAAGTTCCAAGAACAGTATAAGGAAAACTATAAGATGTGGCCCAAAAGTATTGGCGAAGAGTGGGCTCCAAGCTGTATATGCAAAACGTGCAAATTGAATTTAACAGCATTTAATAAAGAGGAAAAGTAAGTTACCCTAAATCAGAAGCTATGAAGTGTACAAAAAATACCAAGCATTACTTTTTTTCTTGCACATTTTTTTTTAGAAAACAATTTCGATTTGGAACTCCAATGCTATGGAGAAAACCAAAAAATCACAGCACTGAATGTTTCTTTTGTTTATTCGAAAAAAAGGGTTTGGGGTAGGTGAGAGATATAAATACCCGCAAGAGTCTCGTCAAGGCTTTACGCTTCCTGCTCCTCCTTTGAAGGAAATATCGCTATTAAAACGCAAAAAAGAGGAGATGTCTTCTTCGTCGTATGGAACAACGGATTCAAGTAATGACCAATCAGGAGAATATAAATTTTGCATGCCATTATCACAGGAACAATTGAACGATTTGGTGAGGATCCTGGAACTTCCTAAAAGTAAAGCTCAGATTCTTGGATCTATTTTAAAGGATGCCCGTTTATTGAAGGAAGATGTCAAAATAATTCATTTCCGGACGCGTCACTTGGTTCACGCACAGTTTTATATGACGAAGGATGACATGTGCGTTTGTCACGACATTTTCGGCCTCTTCAGGGAACAGGGTGAAGATTACGACCCAAACGATTGGAGGTTATTTGTTGACAGAAGTAAAGAAAGTTTAAAGGCTGTTTTGCTACACAGTGGAAATCAAAAGCCGTCTATTCCCATCGCCCATGCTGTTAATATGAAAGATTCCAATCAAACAATGACTAAATTGTTTGAAAATATTAAATATAAAGAACACCAGTGGAAGGTCGCGAGTGACTTAAAAGTTGTAGCCATGTTAACTGGATTGCAAGGCGGTTATACAAAATACTGTTGCTTCCTGTGCCTATGGGATAACCGAGATAGAAAAGAGCATTTCTCATGAAAGAACTGGGAAAAACGGAACGAAAATACTTTGGGACATCACAACGTACAAAATGCAGCTTTTGAGAAAGTCCAAGACATTATATTATTTTACGACGGTATCAAGGTGTTTGGAATGAGAATATGTTGGGCGACTATGTGTGGACTCTCATAAAAGAATATGACTCAAATGACAAAAGAAGACAGACAAACCATTTTAAAAATAGTAACAAGCAATAACAATAAAAATATTTAAGTATCATTACACTTAAATAAATTCAAGTATTTTTCGGTATTTCGGTAGATAAAATGAGATTTGGGTCGTTTTGGTCAAACGGTTATAACTTAGCCGTTTGATTTTATATATTTATAAGCAATACCTTAAACGACGCGTAATTAATGTGTTTATCTAAAACCAAAAATCCAGGCATTCATTTATTTTTTTTTCGATTTTTCCTGAAGTTTCAAAGTCAAAATTTCGGGAAAAAATACCGAATATAATTATGAACTTTCAATTTGGAAGCTTAATATCTGCCAGACGTTAACTTTCTGCTACAAAGTGTCTGAGTCGGATTTATAGCTGCATTTATCAGCTTTTTTTAACTGCAAAGTTCAGTACAACCAGTTGTATGAAACGAGAGTTATGTGAAAAATAGAAGCACTACCTATGACAAAAAATACCAGATTTTTAAAAAATTCTTTAAAAAAAAACTACTCCATGGAAAAAGAAAAAACATTCTTCAAAATTTTTAAACATCCAAACCTATCAGAAAATGTCATTTTTGGAGACAGCGGAAAAGTCGTGTCGACTAGTGTAATTAAAGCTGTCCAACATTCCACTGCGCGTCATGTCATAGTCCAATTCCTGGAGCTCATTATGCAGGGTTTTAAAAGTGCGCTGAAGCTTCTCGATCACTTCTAACCTTACCACGAGCATATAGTAATCACCAAGCAACAGCTCACTCTCCCAAGCAGCACTCAACCGTTTTAAGCGTTCAAATATCTGAGAAACTTTCAATTTCAGGAAAGTCACCCTGTTTTTAGCAGAGGTCACTACAATGTCATTTCCAGCATTCACTTCCATGGCAACGACAATGTTAGCAAAACGTTTGTAGCGGGAAGACGAACGCAAAGAGTACAGCGCGTAATAAACGTCACTAGCGGGAAGATGACCGAAAAGAGTAGCCCGTGTAATAAACGGCCCTAGCGGGAAAACGAACGCAAAGAAGTGGCGAACGCTATAGAACGCAACGTCCAAGAACCGCAAGCAAAGCTATGTGCAATAACAATATGCAAGGGCAGCCGGTATGGGAACCGTTGGTTGCGGGAAGATGAACGCAAAGAGTACCGCGCGTAATAGACGATAAGAACTGAGAACCGTACGCCAACAGCTACATGCAAAGGCGGCCGGTGCTTATATGCATGTATGGAATCACTTATGCAGCCGATGTCTCGGGTGGAATTAGCTATTAGTTTATAATTTTTAATGTTTGCTGTAGTTTGTGATTGCACTGATATTAATTACTGCACAGATCACGTCGGGGTCACCAAATGTTAAGCTAGTGAGCTTTTTCACTAACTGTTGCGATGTGTTGTTTAAATAAATAGTCGAGCGCTTAAATTAGTAATAGGTACAGTTTATTGGTATATACGTATTTAGACCGGCGAATGCGTATGTACATATGGATGTGTATTTAGGCGAATTATGTATGAGAGACCGATTAAAGATCGATGCAGCGAATATGGTAAGATATGATACGATCAGCTACAGACTATATGTAGACCGACGTATTGCGTATGTACATATATGTATGTGGGTGAACGATCGAATCTGTACCACCTTTAACTTTTTATTTAACACTGTATTGTTTTGGCTCTGAGCCACTGTATATATTGGATATCCAGTGACGGAGTGTCCACCCTCTGCAACAAGCTGTATATTATAATACAGTCAGCAACCTGCTCCTCCATCCCCATACTTTTAAAAGCTCGCAGATTGCCAATTGAAGTATCTGTCGAGATGAGACACAGATGACTCCTCAACGCGCTACACACCCATTGACGTGTGCCTGAAAAATTAACCGCTTATTATTAAATCATCTGTTCAGCAAATCTAGAGCGTGGCTAAATTTTAATGACGATATCGTGCCTAGAGCTGGTCCTTTTAGGCAAGATCGTAGGTGCTGCAGTTTCTCCACATTCGTCAAGTCAGGCTCCACTACATGAAGGTTTGGTCAAACGGTTGCAACATAGCCGTTTATCCATTGGTTTTTTTTATTTATTTATTTGATGTCAGAAATGGCTTGCAAAGCCAAGTCCGGCATGAGATCTTATATAGTGCTAGCTGCGGGGGCCATCGACTACTTATCCATTGGTTATTTCAAGTGATACCTTAAACAACGCCTAATTAATTTTTCTATCTGTTGAGACAGCGAGCTTTTTCGTTGACTATATATCAAAGAATTTCACAAATTTGTAATTCCAATACGTTATAAAATTTATTGTATGTGATTTGTATGGTGTGGGTGGCCGAAGACGCCAGAGCCTTTAACAATGTATGTTTGTAAAGAGTTAAATAAACTTTGGAAGGTAAGAGAGCCAATCTCGTGCCAACTAATAGATTGGGACAAAAAGGTCTGTGCTCCAACTACATTAAGCGGTAATTGATTTTAGCAGACGCACCTGCCGTCTGCTTATCTACGCCATGTGGAAGCATAGATGAGAAAAACGAGAGTTAAGAAGCATAGATAATAGATGATAAAAGAGAGCATGATGCTGAGAGAGAGCAAGAGAGTAAGACAGAGAGTAATTTGTGAGTAGCGTTTTGTATTCCTCGTTGATGATCTCTTCGTTCGCTAGTTTGGCGATCTTGAAGAGCTCCTGGAAGTTATTTCTTGAGAGTGAAGTCCCGGTTTTGAGGGTGGGCATGCTGCGTGGTAGGCATCCAGTAGTTCTTTGAACTTCTTTATGTCCTCCGCGGATTTCACTGAGCCCAGGCTCGCAATCTTCGAAGTAACTGTCTTTTTAAACTTTTCCCAGTTTGTGTTCTGGAGGTTTTCATTGACTTTTACTTTCGGAGTGTATTCGACTTCACACTTGAACTGAATGTCCCTATGATCTGCGAAGGATGGTCTCTCGGTATTCCTCTCCCACGTTTGTTTCATCTATGTATGTTTGTTGATAATATTAAATCTAAGAGGGACTCACTTCGGTCGAAGTGAAAGTTTGTGGAATGGAAGTTGGTGGTCTTTGGAGTCGGCTTCTTCCACCGACTCATTAATTCTTCGGGTGTTGCGTGTCTGTCGTGTGCCATGTAGCAGAAGTCTACCAAAAGACACTTTTCACTTTCTAGCATCACTAATGTCAGGTCGTGCGTACTGTTATGAGACATAAAGTAAGCATGGATTCCTTTTCGTACGAGTACGACAGTTCTGCTTACCGATGTTGGGTAGAACGAGTTGTAGTTAAAGGACTTTAGTCCGGCCACTGAAATGCCTGACGCAACCCAAGGCTGCTGGACCAAAGCTATGTCAGAAGGCAAGGGCCTTCTTACTCTTACTTACTCTATGGCAATGTGAAGCTTCACTACCTTGCTTTTATGCAATTGAGCTTCAGCACACTCTGTGTCATGAGTGGCTGGCTCAAGTGCACCCGGCGGGTTGACTATTATTGTTTTTGACTTTTGCTGGGAGTCGTCTGGGTGACCTCCACGATGGTGTCCAGACCGAGGTCCTTCTCCACCTAACCTGCCTGCAGGGTGTGTGTGTCTCTATCTCCGGGGTGGCGCTTTTTGAGGCGCGTGTGTATCTGCCCATGCCCCACGTCATTTTCCCGTATCTGTGGTAGAGGATGTCCACTGCCGCCCTCTTTGGGTAGTGGGCTACCAGTATGCAATAACTTACAGTCAGTTTTCGGTACGTCTAGGTTCTGCCACTGAAGAAGCTTCAGCGCACGGTCCCCTTGGATGGCGATGGCGATCTTGTTAGCTGCTATATTCCATAGAAGAGGGGAGAGGACACCACCTTGACTGGGTGGGCGATCCCAACGCTGATGTCACCGTCCTGCATGTGAGCAATTGATCGATGAGCATCACCAAGTGACGGTCCACCCCCGCGCTTCCGTAATGGCACCGGCACGAAGTTGTTGAAGGATCTCTCGATATCAAGAAAAGCTATTAAAGAGTATTCTTTGAGGTGCAGTGTGCCGTTTTTGTGGATTTTCCTTTCCGGTAGGCATGTTTTGCGCCTGATCGCAACTGCAAACTTATAGTTGTTCTCAGTTGTAGCCCGACAAGCCTCTCAAAAGTTTTGAGAAGGAAGGACGATGGACTGATTGGTGTAAAGCCCTTTGGAGTTGGAAGCGAGGCTTTTCCCGCTGTGAGGATGAATACTATTTTTGCCTTAAGCCGAGCGTGTAATGTTTTCCCCACTTTATTCCTGAAGATACATTGCCGTCAGCTTATGCCCGTGTCTCCAGCATTTGGGGCTCAGCCGGAACCTGGTCCGGACCAGGGGATTTGAACGGAACGAAGCTGTTTATTGCTCGGATCATGTTCCGTTTTGTAAGGCTATGCGCCATCGAAGTAGCCGAACCTTCACTACTGAGGTGCGACGGCTCGCTGATTGTACATCTGGGGAAATAAGTGTCGAACAGAATGTGTATGGACTCCTGATTTTGTCCACGCTACCACCATCACTTCTCTTGGGGTACCTTACCGAGGGGGCTGTTTTGGAGGGGATCTTGCGTAGCCTTGCAGGTTCCGACGTTTCCTCGATTTCAAAACAAAATTTTTGCCAAGAGGCCTTTTTTGCCTTCCTAATTTCTTATTTGTATAGGACCAGACTGGTCTTGTAAGCGCTTTTCGTCCTCTGTGTTCGGGCATATATATGCTTTGCAAGTCTTAAATACATCGTTAGAGTTCTTCATCACTGCAATGTCAGCGCCTGAATTATCATCGATAATATCGTCGTGACACATCACCTTCTACTGAAGGCATCATACACAAGAGTCGTATTCTAAAATTGGACGAACTAGCGAGATATAGAGTGTTTTCCTTACATATGTGTCGTCAAATTCTTTTCACCACCTCTTTATAAACGAAAGCACCCCCATGGCCTTATATACCATGGCCTTATATACCATACCAGAAAGCTATTGAGATCGGATTGCAATCGGGATTGAAATGAAGTGTCCTTATACTGGACACAGAGCTTAACATCATCCGCATATATAAGCACTAGAGAGTATGTTAACACCAAAGGCAAAGGGATCTAGACGGGTGCCCTGGACTCTTTGACACCTGGAACAAAGGTAGCTAAAAATCCATATCGGGACATTAAGCGGAACCCCTAAAAGGTCAAGTTTTTGTGCTAGGAGAAAGCGCCCTGCGGACATTTTTCTTAAAAAATGGATTCCAGGTTATTCACAACGTCCTCCTCCGAAAAAGTTCCATATCGCGGCTATTATAATTTGGGACACATTATCTAATATAAAATAGAAGCACTAGAAATTAAAATGCCAATTCCTTCACAGGGTCCAAATGCGTTTCTTGGAAATTGTATCCAAATACTCCACAGTTGGTGCAGTCATCGTCGTCAACTCTATACACTGTAGCGTTGTTATCGTAACTTGCTCTGCCACTTAGAGCATCATTAATTCTTCGTCTTTCATATTAATAAAATTAAATAATACAAAATTTATGTACACAAGCACGTGCCAGGAGCCGAAACTCAATAGCTCAATAAATCAATAACTAAACTTTTGCATAGTGTAGACACCAGATCTAAGTTATTGAGTTAACTCATTTATTGATAGGTAACTCACTGTAGTGTAAACAGGCTATAAAATGAGACGTGGTTGGGATCTAGATCGATTTATGTGACGCTACCTCGCACGAAAAACGGTCAAAACATGATTTTGTATGGGATTTAGCACCTGCGCCAGGTACACTCCATACACTCAATTTTTGGGTTAGGTTAGGTTAACCCGGACGGTCGTCAGCGGGGCTTCTCATATGCCAGTATGGCCCTTAGTTATCCGAATGGGTATGGCCCTTTACGAGGGTGCTAGTGAGGTTATAAAGTCTCCAAGAATCGAGGTGTTTTCGGCAAAGGCAAGTTCCCTTGGCGACATCTTCGAGGCATCTTTCAGTGATGCCAGCGAGGGTGCACCCATGTATCTTCTCCTTGCCCGTGAGAGAGCCAGCTGCAGATGAGATGTTCCAGGGTTTCGAAAGCCCCGGGCTCATCACATTTCCTAAGCCTGTCTCCGTTGGTGATGTTTAGCTTGACTGCGTGCGAGGCATGTGACAGTGACAGACAGTGACCTGTTAGTATTCCCACTAGCAGTCTGCAGTCCTTCCGTGGAAGGTGCAGCAGATAGTGACCGAGTTTTTAATTACGTTCCTTGCACATCATTTTCGAGATTCTGCAGGTGGTTGTGTTCCTTCACTTGCTTTCGGTCTTCAATCCGGTCTGTTTCTCTAGTTCGCTTTGTAGCGTTCTAAGGGAGACAGGCACGTTTTCGGTTCTTTCGTTCGCAAGCCCGACGCCTACCTTGGCCCGAACGTCCATCGCATCATTTCTTTCGATGCCCTGGTGTTAAGAAACCCAATAGATTCGCACTGACTTAGTCGTGCTTAGTGATTTCAGTGCCTGCTTACCAGGACACTTCTGAAACTAACCGTGGACGACTGCATGGATTTGGCTGCTTAGCTGATTGGGTACACTAGTCGACACGACTGGCCACAGCGGAAAAAAAAGTTGAATTTTGTCGAGTAGTGCTATCAACGAATATGCTAACCACATTGTGTGACCGCTCACGAAAAATTCCGCCTGGAATATGCTGCATCGGACGGGTAACCTATATTTCACCCTTATTTCAGGGTTCATTCAGTATAAACCCGGTCCTACTCCTTCTTCCATCTTGGAGCCGACAGTGTATATGTATGTTGAGGTGCCAACTCTGGTCCCATAAAAGTATTATTTTTTTAAATTTGAGGCAATGTGGGGTGATGTAGTCAGTAAAACTGGCTATGTCTTTGCCAATTGAACTGTGCCCGTGTCCTTGAGGCGACATGCTCCCATTCCTATGCGATCAGGCGCTGTGCTTCCTTATCTACAGTCAGCTTAGCGTAGATATCCAGCGCCCCTGTGATACAGAGCAGAGCCTGTTGCGGGGTTCTTTCCATAAAGTTGTGGTACGTCTTCTTTTCAGTAGCTCGGCACCACACTAGGACTCCATAAAGCAGAGTTGGTCGCACCACCGAGATGTAGATCCAATGCATCCGCGTAAGTGACATACCTCATGTGCTGCTGAGCATCTTCATGGATGTGTATAGCGCAATGGTGGCCTTCTTCATCATTTCCACTACATTGGGTCTGTGAATTTATGTTGTACTTAACGCAAATTACTTTTTTCAAATATATTATAATCTATACTATAAATTTGTAGAAAATTGTGTGTGAAAGGGGCTATCTCCGCAACGACACACCAAATTGCATGCAGTTTTTTTAAATTTATTAACAAAAATGTTGTTACTTTTCTATAAATAGAATTTTCAAAAATTAACAATTAGTAAAAAAATGTTCAAATTTGAACGACTACTTAAATTTTGTGTAATTCTGTAGAACGTAAGTTTTATGGTAAGCTAGCAGACCCACGCGCTTCGCTGATTAAAAAATGAATTTACTGTTTAGGAATTTATCGAAATAAAACAATGATTATTTTGTTGTAATGACACATTTTATTTATTGCAATGATTTGTGACAAGCAATATTCTTTGTTTTGCCATCGGCTAACAAGATCAGTGTACGGACTGTAGATCCCAATACCCAGACGAGTATATTTGATGCAAAATCGACATCCCAAGCCGGACAGGACCAATATTCTCTTCGCTCCTCGACATGGTGCTCTCCACAATGATTTCCTAAACATTAAATTCATTTAGTAAGTAGAAAAGCGCGCGGGTCAGCTAGTATAATAAAATAGTATTAAGCCATAAAATACAATATACATATGTGTACAGATAGTGCATACTATATAGTATTTATGTTTATACTACTACTAAATATATTATATAAAAATATATAGGTATATTAAACTAGAGGGCCAGCTAACGTTGTCCCAACCAATTTAACGCCCTTTAGATAAATGTCCCAGTGATAATAAAATACAGCCAGTTCAAATTTTGATATGATTAATTTTAATGGAATAGAAATAATAAACAACGCTTTTCGTACAGCTGACTGTGCGAAAAACAGGAAAAAGCGAGATTGTTGATTCGAGTCTTTGGGATCGACTTCCAACGATTGGCCTTGCAATTTATTATTGTCATCGCAAAAGCCAGTCGAACGGGGAAATTAATCACCTTGAATTGAAATGAAAATTCAATTGGAATAATCGAAATTCGTGGGATAACGACTACCTTTCCGCGGAATTTGCCTTAATGATCGTCGCTTGAAAAACTTTGTTCATTGGTTTCTTAAGGAACAACCACGTACCGTTGCACAATTTGGGATGATTAAAATTCTCCAAAATTATTATGATCGATCCCATATTTAGCAGTAAGCTATGCGGCGGAGTTCCTGGCACATCAAGGGAATTCAAAAATTTTTTTCTGAGAGTTGGAATTATCCAGTGGTTATCGATAACGACATTTTTTTCATCACAATTTATCTGCCGTTGTCATTTAAAGAACCACGTTGATAAAATGGATTTCCGTCACTTTCATCAATTGTGTCATTCACGAAAGGATGGGGAAAACACTTTGCGCAATTTCCGTTTTCCATGCACGATGAGTCTGGGTTGTGGACTCCGCAAGGACCATGTTTATTGTTACAACAAAGTGCAACTGCGGATCTGGTCGAATTTTTTCGAACATCCAAAGAAACATGTGTATGTGGTAAACCATGGTTCTTCCACTCAACCGAGTACATCCAACAACAGATTTTGTCAAAAACGTTCTACCTTACGATGCCATTCATGAGTACTCTGATCTTTTCTTTGAATACTCGTGCAGTGATGTCATGTCGTCCGCTGTATGTTTGTCCTGTCATTAACAGATTCCTAATTTAGGGTGGGAGAATGGTCACACAACCGAAGTTGTCGGCGTTTTCTTCAGTAGCGATGGCATCACGCCAACCTGGAACTGCCCCACGTGATAATTCCCCCGGCCCAGTCTCCATACTTAAATGTTATTGAAAATTTGTGAGCTGCGCTGGAGAACAACATACAGAATCCCAGGATTTCTAGCAAAAATTACCTTAAAAAAGCTCTGCTGGAGGAATGGAGCAAATAAAACCAGAAAACCACTCGGAAGCTGGTCTCTTCCATGAATAGTAGATTAAGAGCCGTAATAAAGGTTAAGGGATTACATACTAAGTATTAAAATACCTGTTTAACCTTTTATTCGACTAATATTAAACTGGTTTGTGGCTGCATCTTTCAAGCTCGGACTTGTTTTTAAGATATATTTTAGGTTTTTATTTTATTTTTACAACTGAGCAATATTTAATCAGCAAATAAAGTTCCTTTTTTAAATGTGATAAAACACAACAAATTGGCGTTTAAACATTTTTTATTTTTCTTCTAGTTTAAAATCTGTAGCACCTTAAACATTTTATTTGACACTGCATCGTTTTGGCCCTGAGTCACTGTACATATAATGCAGTACTGTTCGAAAAACTGGCGATAGTTCAACATATAATAATAACATCTTGCCGAATCATCAATCGATACGCCCAAAAACTCATTGAGCTGACATTCTTATTCATTTCTGTCGTTATAATGGCCGTCTTTAACTTTAAGTGATAACCATCCATTAGTTAATCATATGCAATTGTTCACCATCCCGACGCGTTATCTCTTATGCTCATCTCTTATGCTCATACAGAAGATTTTGCAATTTTTCTATATTTTCATTTTTAGTCACAGTGAAAACCGCGCAACGCTTATCTAGTTTTTTTCCGAATCGCAAACGAAATAGATCTGAAGGACCTTCGTTTGGAAGTGGTAACAAAGCGCTCACTCGAGGATGAGTCGAATCCGAGTTCTTAGAAGCAATTTCGAGCAAAAACGAGGGGGAACGTTGTGAGCCGCGGCAAAGGCCGCGGCTCTACCTTATACCCGGTACTCGGTCAGTATATATGTACATACATATGTACATACATATATGAGCTTGCGATTTATGCAATTTCTTATATGTTCGCAAAAGGGACAAATTAAAAAAGTGGTCAAAAAATAATATTTCAAAAATGAAGTACATTTTTGGAATATTATACATGTTTCCGATTTTGTTTGCATATGATTTTTACATCTGATTCTAAATTTCTACATGACATGTATAACTACATATGTATTTGAGACGTACAAGTGTTTAGGACAGAGAGAGAGAGAGGGCATGAGTCAGCGCTTGGCAGGCGTTGCGTAGCCACTGAAATTTAATTTGTTTCTTCTGGCCATAATATTGATCCGACCTGATCCATATTCGGCAATCTGGTAGATATGGTAATTTCCCATGATTCTACGTTTGGTTTTCATTTATCTTAAAAACTGTGGATTCCACAGATTTTCGTCTTTTGTGGGGGCGGAAAGGGGCGTGGCGTTTTGAAATACACTTGAGCAGGTTTGGTATCACAGGAGTTTGGATAGAAAGTTTCGTTACTCTAGCTTTTATAGTCTCTGAGATCTAGGCGCTCATTTAAACGAATAAGCAAAGCAGACAGGGTGGCGTGTGAGAGAGAGCGAGAGGGAACGATGACTTTCGAAATGGTTTTCTTCATTGTAGCTATAATAATGATCCGATCTGATTCAGATTCAACACTCTGATAGAAATGATAATTCGCTATAATTCTGCGTTTTTAGTTTTCTCGTGTCTTCAACATTGTATACGCCACGGACTTTCGTCCTTTGTGGGCGCGGAAGGGGGCGGCGCGAAATTTTGAAATACATTTGGAGTAGTGTGATCACACAGGAGACTGGATACAAAACTTGGTTGCTCTAGCTTTAATAGTCTCTTAGATATAGGCGCAAATGAAGACGGACGGACAGACGGACAGACGGACGGACGGACGGACAGACAGATATGGCTATATCGACTCGGCTATTGATGCTGATCAAGAATATATATACTTTATGGGGTCGGAAACGCTTCCTTCTGGGCGTTACACACAACCGTTATCCCCACAAATCTAATATACCCCTTACTCTTCGAGTACCGGGTATAAAAATAAGAATAATTGTTCATTTTGAAAATTAGAAGACGTCATAACCTTCGAAATTGGATTGTACCTAGGTTGATCAACAAATTCGGCTCGAAATGTCGTCATCTGAAAGCATCCGTTATATTTTTGTATATTCGCCGGGAAATTTTTTTATTGCATTGTATTTCCATATGGAAACGATGCAATGGCTCGGGGCAAATGAGTCGAAACAGGAAATTTCACCTTGCCAGCATATGCCAAGGGCAAAGGTCAAAGAAAACAGCGTCTTTTCGTTTGATTTTGAATTATTTAAAAATCTAAAAACTATTAGATTTCTCATTAGCACCCGAGCAGGGACATCGGTTTTTTACTTCGCAATTGTTTGTTTCGCTTAGTGGTGGCTTAGGCTTCGCGTGTGAAAAATACAGACAACCGTCACTGATTTGGACATTGCCACGGACTTGCCCTTTTGGATTCTCGCCATCTTGGAGGCTGCCGAAACTGGAAGGACTGATGGACAGTCAGAAAAGGATATCACTTTCTTTAGACTCACTAGAATTTGCAGGTATTCTGTGCCAAAAATTGAGCATCACCAGTTAAATATCGTTGTTTCGCAGCTTATTTTGTTCGCTTATTCGACCAAAAAGATCAAATTATAGTGATATACATATGTGTGTTTCTGGCACCTTGTTTTTTATACCTCATTGACCAAATAAATGTGCATAGCAAAGTGAAAGTTTCACAATTATACGTATGTACACACATAAGCTCGAGAAAATTGTTCGAACATACTTACAGACATGCATACGTATACTCGTGCTGACTACCACTTAAATGTACATAAACAGAACGGCAACATATATTTGATAATAAACAACCAAAAAGCAACATATGTACATATATAAGTTAACACATAAATTCCATAGCAACTAAGTAACACTACATGAATAATGCTGACACGCCGAGGTGTGGGTTCGGTGCGCTGCACTAACAACAATCAGTAGCGATCGTGTGACGCTTCGTGGCTGGAGTGCTTCGGCGCTTGGAATGCTGAGTCGGCACGCCGATTGTGGTCCGATGGCGCGATGCATTGTCTTTGCTGGGTAGAATTATGTTTTGCCTTTGTCTGGGGCTTCAGTTTGATTTTGAATAAAGTAGACGTAAGTCACTTGGAATTGCACTCCGGCACACTGCCGTCATTTGTCTTTATTGAACTATATTACTGTACCACAAGGACAGTAATCAACAAAGGGGACGAAGTCAAGTCTCCCGCCATAATCATCATAACATAACACATCTAAGGATCCTACCCGGATCAACGTCCTTAAGGAAAGCCACCGGACTTGGATCACACCATCAGGAGCCACGTGGGCACACCACGGCCTCTGGATTACATAACCAAATAGGCAATAATACAAAAACATGTAAGTTTGTCAAGTGAACCCAAATAACAAATAATAAGTTAAAGAAAAAAGAAAAAAACACACAAGAATTGAAGTTGTGAAAAAATACATATTTTGCCAAGAAAAAACAATTGCATACTTTTACCAAAAATAAAAATAAAAGCCATTGCATACGTTCACTAAAAATAAAAACCATTGCATACCTTCACTAAAAATAAAATCATTGCATACCTTTAATGCATGTTTTTATTATAAATAAACAATTGCTACTTTTACTAAGACAATTATATGCCCAATGCGAAAAGTTTCATACAAGTGTCGAGGTTAACAAATGAGCTGGAACACCTATAGGGAAGTTAAAGCCGAGTACAACAGTGACGATAGTGTAGGCGAAGAACAAGTTGGTTGGTGTCCAGAAGATCAGGTAGGCAATACAATGGACCCTTCACAAATTCAAGCTCTCATTGACGATGCCGTTGGATCGGCACTGTCAAAACAACAGTCCCAAATAAATTCAATAACTCAAGAAATACAAAGGTTGCAAGTGAAAACGCCAACGGTCGTCTCTTACAAAAAATAACTGTTGTTCCTGGGGTAAAATTTGACATAAAACTCGACATAATAAAATCCGTACCAGACTTCTCTGGTGCACAAGACCAATATGTTGCTTGGAGACAAGCAGCAATTGATGCGTATGAACTTTTCAAGCCCTTCGACGGCAGTAGCGAACACTACCAAGCAGTAGCCATTCTTAGAAACAAGGTCACAGGGCCTGCTGGAGCCTTACTTATCTCCTACAACACGGTGCTAAATTTCGACGCCTGGCTAGATTAGATTGCACCTATGCCGACCGAACATCCTTGCGCCTACTGAGGCAAAACTTAGACATGGTCAGACAAGGTGAAATGACACTTATGCAGTACTATGATGAGGTCGAAAAGAGACTAACTCTGGTAACTAATAAGATTGTTATGTCACACGAACAAGAAGGCGCTGATTTGCTTAACGCTGAAGTTAGAGCCGACGCCTTACACACTTTCATATCAGGCTTGAGGAAACAACTCAGAGCTGTCGTATTCCCAGCGCAACCCAAAGACCTGCCCTCTGCGCTAGCTCTCACCGTAGAAACAGAAGCCAGCATAGAGAGGAGCATGTTTGGAAACTCCTATGCTAAAGTTGTTGAGGAGCGATCCCAAACAGCTGAAAACAGCAAACACAGATCATATGGTAAACCGAATAAAAACTACAAGGAAGACCACGGTCAAGATCGAAATCCTCATTACAAACACAAGAAAAATGCTCCAAAGGAGCAACCCAATAAAGAAAGCCAAGAGCAAGCTCCACAACCGATGGAGATGGATTCTTCTTCCAAATTCAGGCAGCGTACTGAATATAATCAGAACCAACCAAATGAGCTGAAAAGCTCCTCCTAAGAGGAGGAACTCCTCAGAGCGACAAACAGGTCCGAGACGGCAACGTCTTAATAACGTTGTTCAAGCGGATTCCGAGGAACAAAAAATAGCGTACGAAAAAGCCGCAAAGGCTGCTGCCGAAGCAATTGACAGCGAGGAAGAGTACGATCAAGCCGACTTTGTCCATTTTTTAGGGAATACTCCCGGTTACCGTTCATTGAACGACGGTTGGCTGGGAGAACATTAAAAATGCTAATCGATACTGGCGCGGCAAAAAACTATGTTAAGCCCGTAAAGGAGCTGAAAACCATATTGCCGGTCGCCAAACCCTTCTCAGTGAATTCAATCCACGGGTCCACTGAAATAAAGGAGCAATGCCTGATAGACATTTTCAATCACACTTCCCCTTTTTTTCTATTAGACACACTTAGTTCGTTCGATGCCATTATTGGATTCGACTTGTTAACACAAGCCGGGGTACAGTTGAACCTTACAAAAAGTCTACTAGAGTATCAGGGCATTTCTGAAGAAATTCAATACCAGAAAATCGTTCGATTCTCTTTGTAGTAGTCAGACGTGTTTTTGTTTTGCGCTCCGCTTACTCTCTTCCTATTTTGCTTAAAAAGCCGGTGTTTTATGAAAATAACCCCTAAAAAAATTCATAAATTAACAACCTCCTATATCATCTATTTCTTTATCGCGAGTGCATGCCTGTTTGCTGTGAAAAACATAATTTAAATTATTATTTTTGCATCGCCTAACAGCGTGTTTTTGTTTGTGCTTTTCGTAAGTACACGCAGTATCATATTTAGCCGCTCTCACCTACTAGTTTTGCAGATTTATCACTCTCTCCCTATCACCCACACTTAAATAACTGTTCTTCCTCTCTCGCTCTCGATATTTTCTGTGCAGTAGCGCTCTCTCTCTCTCAAGTGTAGCTGCGGTAACCGCTCTCACTCTTACTTATTCCTCTCTGGGCGATTATTTTGGCACACTGGTCTGATATCAGCTTTTTTTTGAAAGAAAAAATAATAAAATAATTTTTACATTTTAAAATGGAATTCTCTGTGGTCTGTGTTAAGAAAATGGTGATGCCATCTCAAAAAGGAATGGCCTGCATTATAGCTGTGAGGCATGCCGTCCGGTTGAGAAGGAGATGGCAGCGTTTATGAGGCAGACCCGGAAGGGCTTTAGGGAGCTGACCGTGGGCTTCAAAGAGCAATATGATCGGCTCCTAGCCATGGAGTCTCAGTTTAATAGTTTCAAACTACTGACTGAGTCTCCTAGGCGCAAAAAGGTCACTCCGCGGGATCTGCATGTGCCGACTGCCCCTCGACCGGCCGATGCTGACAAGCTGACTCCGACCACCCCAAAAGTGCAGCAGTTGATATCGTTCCCCACTCCAAAGGCAACGACAGCTGCTGGTGATGAAAGTTCGGTAGCCGAATTTATCGCGTCGGAGAGCATGCAGCCAAGACCGTCTGTAGCGTCCGTGTCCTTAGTATCAAATTCATTAGCTGTCCCCGCAATTACGACCCCACCAGTCAATATACGACCCGGACCACCGGGTATTACCATCACAGGTGATAGGCCTGTGGTGCCAAGATTGGTCGGGATCCCACCAAAGAGACAAGTTTTTGTCTCACGACTTGCCCCTGACTCCACAATTAAAGATGTGACGGCTTTTATTCAAAGCCGCATACAAGCCATTGATTTCAAGGTGGAAAAGTTCAACTTTTCTTATGCCAGGCAGCTATCTGCTATCTTTTAAAATAAGTGTCTCCCAAACTCACTTTAACACCATCTGTTCTGCCAAATTTTGGCCGGAACATTTGGTGGTGAAGGAGTTTAAGGCAAAGAAGAAGACTAGGCCCCCAATAACTCTGCCAACTAATCAGACCAGTGCTCCTTCGTCATCTTCCCGCTCTACCTCCACCCGTCCAAAAAACTAACAAACTCTCTTTTAGTGACCTATCAGAATGTTCCGAGGCTTGCGTAGTAAGCTCAGCATTCTTTTCCTGGATAGTGTCGCATTTGCATTCAACGTTATTGTGTTTACCGAAACCTGGTTAAAGCCGGACATTCTTAGTTCCGAAGTTTTGGCAGGTCGGTACACAACTTATAGAAAGGATCGTTCGTCTCGACGTGCAGGAGGGGTTCTGATTGCTGTGGACTCAAACTTCACGTCGGAACTTTTCACAGTCCAGATCCAGCAGGAACTGGAATTTCTGTGTGTAAAACTGATTCTTCCCGCTTTCTCAGTTTTCATAACTTGTTCGTATATTCCACTTTCTTCGGATATCGCAATTTACGAGCAGCACTTGTCCGCCTTAACCGCTATCTCTTCCTCGCTATCTGACAAAGATCACATGATAGTTCTTGGTGACTTCAACTTGCCAGGAATTGTTTGGTCTTCGGAAAATGAGTCTAATAGTCTGGTGCCCATGGCACGTCATGACTTTGTTGACGGCTTGATTGACCTGTCTCTGTCTCAAGTTAACCATGTTAAAAATTCCTTGGGTCGATTTCTTGATCTGTGCTTTGCAACGGATCCGACCGTAGCGTTGTTAACTCGAGTCCCCCCGCTCTCTATACCTGAAGATGCCTACCATCCTACTTTCGAAGTGTCGCTCGACCTAGGACGAACTGTACTGGATCGGTCGGGTAGACTACCCCAATGTGTCCGCTGCTTCCGTAAAGCCGAGTTTACGAAGCTTAATAACCACATTAGAGATTTTGATTGGTCCGCTTTATATTTGTGCAGTGATGTTACGACAGGCACAAACATTTTCTATGATGCACTGGACTCACTTTTTGTCTCTTGTGTCCCACTTTCCTGTCCGATTAGATCAAAAAACCCCCTTGGTTTACCAAGGAGCTATCTCATCTAAAAAACTTAAAATCAAGACTTTATAAAAAATTTCAAGAAGTTGGCTCTCCTTCTTCTCTCTCTCATTATGTAATAGCTCGGTCAAACTTTTCAGTTATTAACGCTCAATGCTATCAGAATTATCTATCTCGATGCAGGATACGTTTTTCTAAGGACCCCAAACAGTTCTACAGCTTCGTAAACAGTAAGCGTAGAACGTCCGCATACCCATTCTCGCTATCTTTCCGTAATACGTCGGCAGATAATGATCAGGCAATTGCCGATCTTTTTGCCCGTTTTTTCCAAACTACCTATTCGCAGGACGTTTACTCTGGTCAGCCGTATCCATACAGTTTACCGCGGTCGAACGGCATTTTCTGTCCTTTGCTAAATGAAAGCTCGTTGCTTCATGATCTACGAACAGTAAAGCCGGTGTTCTCACCGGGTCCGGACGGAGTTCCCGGCTGTGTACTCAGGTATTGTGCCGAGTCTCTGTGTGGGCCGTTGCTTAAACTGTTCAACCTATCTATAACTTCTTCATGCTTTCCCCCGATATGGAAGGAGTCTTTTATAATTCCTCTCCATAAGAAAGGTAGCAAGTCTGACGCAATGAACTATAGAGGTATATCTAAGTTATCCGCTATTCCTAAAGTGTTTGAGAAAATTTTAACCACGCACCTGCGGCACCTATGCAGATCACTTATACATATCTCCAGCTCAACATGGATTTATAGGGCGGAGATCAACCACTACAAATTTATTGGAGTTTACCTCCTTTATAATAAAAGGCTTTCAAGGTAATTTGCAGACGGATGTTGTTTACACCGATTTTAGTAAAGCGTTCGATTCTGTAAACCATTCCCTCCTAGCACAAAAGCTCGACCTTCTAGGGTTCCCACCCAATCTCCTGAGATGGATCTTATACCTGCTTCTTGGTCTCAAAGAGTCCTTTTCAAAAACTCCCTGTCCTCTCCAGTTATGGTGACTTCGGGTGTACCTCAGGGCAGCCATCTAGGCCCCTTACTCTTTACTCTCTTTATAAATGACCTACCTTCTGTATTAACATACTCTCGAGTACTAATGTATGCGGATGATGTTAAGCTCTGTGTCCAGTATAAGGACATTTCTTTCCAATCCAGGTTGCAATCCGATCTCGATAGATTTCAGTCTTGGTGTTGTGCAAATTTATTAAACCTTAACGCTTCAAAATGTAAACTTTTCATCGCTCCAGCGCCTTTCTGGTTGCTTAAACCCTTTGTGGTGGTTCTCCTGAGAGAATTACCCGGGTTGATGATCTTGGTGTTCTATTAGATCCCAAGTTAAAGTTTTCAGAACACATTTCTACCATGGTGAATAAGGCCATGGGCGTGCTTGGGTTTATAAAGAGGTGGTCAAAGGAATTTGACGACCCCTATATAACAAAGACTCTTTACACCTCTCTGGTTCGTCCGATTTTAGAATACGGCTCTTGTGTATGGTGCCCTCAGTACAACGTACACCAAGACCGTATAGAATCAGTTCAGAAAAACTTTTTGCTCTTCGCGGCCTCAGCTGGGATGCAGGTGTGAGACTGCAGTCTTACTCTAATAGATTGCTCTTAATAAACCTTCCAACCTTAGCTAATCGTAGGAAAATGGTTGGCGTGATTTTTGTGTACAACTTGATCAAGGGTGACGTAGATAGCCCTGACCTGTTGAGCCGCATAAACTTCACGATTCCTATTAGAAGCACTAGGAATTATACACCGTTGTTTCTTCCGCTTTGTAGATCGTACTATTCCTTGCATGAACCATTTAGGGTCCTATGCTCAGACTATAATTCCTCTACCATATTATATCTACCACTAACTCCCTTCCTAGTCTTAAATTACTTATACTCTTACATCTTTCACGTAATTAGTAATTACTTAATTTCTTTAGTTAGATTAGTTCTACTTTTCCTCGAACACTAGTCTAACACCTATCTTTCCTGCATGTCCGCGATCGGTTCGGTTTACGAGTCGTGCGTTATGCGGCAGCGCCCCTCGGTCGGTTGGGTGGGAGGTGGGCTGCGTTCTTGCCTGGGATCCGCGCGTAACAGCCATCGGCTGGTGTCACCTGGGCGACTTGATGGTGCAGTCATTGAATATATGTATATTTCACCGATGTAAACGACATCGTAGTTCCTATCTCAGTCAAAAAGGAGTTCAGGAACATGATACTTAAGAGGAAAAAGGCCTTTTCAACAACAGAAGAAGCACTCCCTTTCAACACTTCTGCAACCGCCACAATCCGCACGGTTGACAATGAGCCAAATATGACAGAAGCTACCCAAGTCTAATGGGCGTTTCTGACTTCATAAACAATGAAGTCAAGCAACTACTAATAGACGGCATCATCAGACCATCAAGATAACCCTACAACAGCCCAACGTGGGTTGTTGACAAAAAAGGCACAGACGCCTATGGCAACACAAACAAAAGATTAGTCATCGACTTCAGGAAACTGAACGAGAAGACTATACCTGATCGTTACCCAATGCCCAGCATTCCCATGATTCTAGAACCTGGGAAACGCTAAATACTTCACTATCCTCGATTTAAAGTCAGGGTATCACCAAATATACCTTGCGGAACATGACCGCGAAAAAACCTCATTCTTTGTTTGCGGTGGCAAATATGAATTCTGCCGACTGCCATTTGGTCTTAAGAATGCTGGCGGCATCTTCCAAAGGGCAATCGATGATGGTCTAAGGGAACATGTTGGGAAAATTTGTTACGTCTACGTAGACGATGTCATAGTTTTCTCAAAAAACGAAGTAGACCATGTTAGGCACATTGACACGGTACTCAAGTGCCTGATTGAAGCCAATATGAGGGTAAGCCAAGAGAAAACTAACTTTTTTAAAGAAAGCGTAGAGTATCTTCGTTTCATCGTAAGCAAAGACGGCACCAGATCCGACCCAAAGAAGGTCAAGCCTATTTAAGAGTACCCCGAACCCAAAAGCGTCTACAGTGTCAGATCCTTCCTGGGTCTGGCAAGCTATTACAGAGTCTTCATAAAAGACTTTGCATCCATAGCTCGTCCAATAAACGACATTCTAAAAAGAGAAAATGGTTCAGTGAGTAAGCATAGGTCAAAGAAAATAGCAGTCGAGTTCAATGAAACCCAGCGCAACGCGTTTCAACGCCTGCGCAACATCTTGGCGTCAGAAGAAGTAATTTTGATGTACCCAGACTTTAAAAAAGTCTTTGACCTAACCACTGATGCCTCAGTATACGGAATTGGTGCAGTCCTATCCCAAGAAGGCAGACCAATTACCATGATTTCTCGTACCCTAAAAGGTGCAGAACTGAACTATGCAAACAACGTAAGGGAGTTGCTAGCCATCGTGTGGGCTTTAGGTAAATTGCAAAACTACCTATATGGCTCCAGAGAAATTAACATTTTCACTGACCACCAGCCTCTCACTTTCGCAGTAGCAGACAAAAATACCAATGCAAAAATAAAAAGGTGGAAAGCCTACAGCGACCAATACAACGCCAAGGTTTGCTATAAGCCTGGCAAAGAAAATTTTGTAGCAGATGCATTGTCCAGACAAAATCTCAATGCCCTACAAAATGAACCTCAATCAGACGCCGCAACCGTTCACAGCGAACTTTCACTGACCTATACGGTCGAGGCCACGGACAAACCGTTAAATTGCTTCAGAAACCAGATCGTTCTGGAAGAAGCACGTTTCCCATTGAAACGCATCATGGTTTTGTTCCGCAACAACACTCGCCACCTGATCAACTTTACCGCTAAGAGCAGCATTTCAGAAATTCTCAAAGAAGTTGTAAATACGGAGGTCGTGAACGCTATCCACTGTAACTTCCCCACATTAGCAAGTTTCCAACACGAATTAATTGCTTATTTTCCTTCCACAAAATTTCGGTTTTGTAAAAATCTCGTACAAGACATAACGGATAAAAGCGATCAGTTGGAAATAATAAATAGCGAGCACAACAGGGCGCACCGAGCGGCCTAAGAAAATGTCAAACAAATCTTGCGCGACTACTACTTTCCGAACATGAGCAGTTTAGCCAAAGAAGTAGTCTCAAATTGCAAGGTTTGCACGCAAGCAAAATATGACAGACATCCCAAGAAACAACAGCTTGGCGAAACGCCGATTCCTCAATACACGGGCGAAATGTTGCACATAGACATATTCTCAACCGACAAAAAGCAATTTTTGACTTGCGTCGACAAGTTCTCCAAATTCGCCTTGGTACAACCAATAATATCAAGAACAATTGTCGACATTAAAGGTCCCCTGTTGCAAATTGTGAATATGTTTCCTAACATTAAAACAATATACTGCGATAATGAACCTTCATTCAACTCAAAGACCATAACATCCATGTTGAAAAATCAATACAACATCGATATTGTACACGCTCCTCCTTTGTACAGTTCATCAAATGGCCAAGTGGAACGATTCCACGGTACGTTAGTTGAGATCGCTAGGTGCTTAAAGATTGACAAAAAAATTGAGGACACAGTTGAATTAATACTGAGAGCAACAGTAGAATACAATAAATCGCTACATTCGGTCATTTGCGAAAAACTAGTTGAAATTCTTCATGAGGGACCCGAAAAGCGGAGTTCAGGTATTACTTCCAAACTGGCAAAAGCCCAACAAAACACCATAGAAAGGTGTAACGCAAACAGGCAAAACCGCGTATTTGAGGTAGGAGAGGAAGTATTCCTCAAAAACAATAAAAGGTTAGGAAACAAGCTAACCCCTCTCTGCACCAGACAGGAAATACAAGCAGACCTTGGAACGTCTGTCCTAATTAAGGGGAGGGTGGTCCACAAGGACAACCTAAAATAGTTTTACCTTATATTTAGTTAGGAAATAAGTCCCCAAGACAAAGCACCACAATTTCACCACTCAATCCAAATTACAGGTTCACCTTCGTAGCGCTTATCATCCTTGCAATAGCAAATGGTCGGATCACCGATTTCTCGCATGCCAACTACATACCAGTAATAGACGGTGAAGTGTTGGTGTTCGAACACCGTGACTATTTAAGGCACACTAGTAACCTTTCTGAATTCGTAAACATAATAGAAGAGACAGAATAATTGTCCGATTTATTCCCACAATCACATATGCGCAAGCTGCTTGATGTTGATTCCGACCACTTAAGACCACTGCTGTCCGTCCTTAAGATACACAATAGAATGGCGAGGAGTTTAGATTTCCTAGGCACAGCCCTAAAGGTAGTGGCAGGTACCCCAGATGCCTCTGATTTCTTTAAAATCAGGGTAACAGAAGCACAGTTAATCGAATCAAATTCCAGACAAATAGCCATAAATTCTGAGACACAGAAACAGATAAACAAACTGACTGATACCATAAACCAAATAATAAAAGCTCAAGAAATAAATTAACCGACACTCCACACTTGCATGAGAAGCTCTTGGCTAGAAACAGAATGCTAACCATCGAAATTCAAAATTTAATCCTCACAATAACCTTGGCAAAATCTGGTATAGTAAATCCTACAATATTAAATCACGCAGATTTGAATTCACTTGTCAAGCAGGACACTCCAATAGTTAGTTAATAGAAGCCTGAAAGATTAGGGTCCTTCAGTCCGATGATACAATTCACATACTAATAGCCTTCCCAAGGGTCGAAGCCAGATGCAAGAAAATCACCATCTATCCCGTGTCTCACAATCACACTATACTACGTCTCGACGAGAACTCACTGGCCGAATGCGAAAAGGACACCTTTGCGGTCACTGAGTGCATTCAGACCGCACACAACAGCTTTTGCGAACGATCTTGACGCGAGTCCTGTGCGACATTACTCTACTCGGGAAGCATGGCCCAATGTCACACTCAACCCAGTCACCTAAGGGAAATAATGCCCGTCGATCATGGCGTTATCATCATCAACGAGGCGACTGCCCGCATACGCACAGATGATAGCCCAGAAGTAATCGCTAAAGGAACCCACTTAGTAACGTTTGAACGAGTAGCTATCGTCAACGGAACTGAATTTGTAAACAAGCAAAAAGCAATGAATAAAATTCCTGGCAATGTTTGGTGCCCCCGGGTGGACTCTGAATCTCGTACTGGATAGAAGTTGGACTGGATGATACTTGGCGCTTTGTTGGATTTCTCCATTGGATATCATCCCTCGCTCGTTGTTGTTGCTGTTCCTGCTCGTCATTGGACCGCTCGACCGTCGCATCGTCGCAAACTCTTGGTGCTGATCTTTGGTATTCCTAGTTGGTATGGACATGCATCGTTGTTCAAATTACCCTCAACGAATGCCACAGGTAAATTAAAGTGCCCAATAGAATTACCAACAATAAAACGGCTTGTTAATAAAGTATTTAACAAAGAGAAAGGCCCGTTATATGTATGTATGTATACCTTCATATATATTCAATTTACATATATTGTTTAATTTGAGTGATCACTGTACTTGTGGTCAACGACACCTCAAAGAGGAGCCGACAAGCAAAGAAGAAACAGCAATAGTTTCGCGCGCAAGCTCTGACATCTGCGCATCATTCCCCCTCTTCGCCCGTCGTCGTCACAGATTTTCGTTTCTGCTTTGCACGAACGGTTTATGCTAGCACTTTCGTTTTATGCATAGTTCTGTGCTCTCTCGTTCTCTCGCTCTCGTAACGGCCAGTATAGCCGATCATAGCAACGTATTGCATCGCATAGCAGAGCATAGCCAGCAGAGCCGAGCCCCAAGTTTTATGCTTGTTGCGGCTATTTCGTTTCGCTCTCTCTATCTCTCGGCAATAAACCACAGCATAGCAGCCAGAGAGCTAAGTCTCCAATTTGAGATCGGTAAATCTTGTTCGTGAAGCCTTTCTCACTCAGTTTAGAAACTGTTCCCTTCACATCATCTGCCCTCATCTTTGGAGTGCACATTCGCATTAGCTCCTCTCACTCAACTAGAAACTGTTCCCATCCAGCGTCCGTTCTCATATTTGGAGCGAACATAGACGTGAGTGATTTTTTGCATTCGCTCATCTCACTCAATCCAGCAGCTTGTCCCATCGCATCAGCTGTTCTAATCGTTTAACAGAGCCTAATAAAGGTTGAGTGATTCTTGAGTGGAATCTACTGTTGTATAAAAACAATTATAAAGCAGCTTCACAATGACTGGAAAACGTCGTGGTGGTTCCGGTAGCAATACTTCTATCGTCGAAGAAGACGATTCAGGTGTGCTTCTGCGGAAGTTAAACGCAGTCAAACGGGATATTGACAGAACTGCGAAAGCAGTACAAAACAACAATATCTCGGCCAATCAATTCGAGCTGGAATGTCGCTTAAATATATTAGATGGCTACATAGATCGCGCATTCTCTTTGCAGTTGCAAATCGATGATATCGATCCAGATTTAGCATCGCGTTCCGAGCTCGAAGAATTGTGCGTTGCTAATGGCTATTAAAAGACCAAATCCGCCTACTTGTTTGAACGAATCAGTTCTAAATACCACCATG
The DNA here is from genome assembly GCA_035041765.1 of Drosophila algonquin. NCBI lineage: Eukaryota > Metazoa > Arthropoda > Insecta > Diptera > Drosophilidae > Drosophila > Drosophila algonquin. The sequence goes on along the minus strand of JAWNKY010001022.1, from coordinate 47,564 downwards.
TCACATACAAGGAACCTGCCCAAGATGAAATTGCCCAAGTTTGGTGGGAATTATTCTGAATTCAAAAATTTCATTGGTTTGTTTTCAAGCATCATTGATAGTGACATGTCTTTAAGTAACGTCGAAAAGTTCAACCATCTCTTGAATTGTTTAGAGAACGAAGCATTAGGCACTGTTAAGGCTTTCCCGGTGACAGATCAGAACTATTGCAAGGCTTTTGAGGCTCTAAAGCAGGTTTATGACAACGAGTGTCTCATGTTCCTTGATGGCGTAGCTAAACTGTTTGAGTTACAGGCGATGCAGGCGCCGTCGGCAAGTGCATTACGGTCACTTATTGACACGGCATCTGCCATATACGAATCATTACTGTCAGTTGGGGATGACAAGGTTATTGCTCACGCCCTGCTAATACACCTCGTTCTGTCGAAAGTTGACACAAAAACCCATTCAAGATGGAAGGAAAATTTGGATTACCAAAAGGTTCCGTCGTGGTCCGAATTTGTAGCCGCATTAAACAAGCGCTATCAGCATTTGTCGGCTGAAGAATCCACGTCCGGGCGGTTAAGGGGTCGTAAAAGCTCGCAAGAGCCAAAAAATAGGCATTCTGGGAAAACAGCGTTGGCTGTAGCCCAAGCAAGCAGAGGCCAGGACACAAATTGTGCGTTCTGCAAATCAGCTGATCATGGCATCTCGAATTGTTCGTCTTTCTCAGCAGCGTCTGTCATGACTCGATTCAGATTTGCCAAGGGATTTCCCCTGTGCATTAATTGCTTGCGAAGAGGGCATAGTGTCTCAGCCTGCAAGTCGATACACTGCAGAGTATGCTCAAAGCCCCACCACACATTGTTGCATCGCTACAATGTTGACTCGGCGACAACGCCAACCGCCCGTGATGCGCTTGGGTCTCAGGGAGCCGTGGCAGCTGAAAGGTCGAATCAGTTGTCGTCAAATCATGCCATGGCAGCTTATTCTGATCAGGTAGTTCTGGCCACAGCAATTGTGGACATTAAAGGTGGCTCCAGTCAGCGACAGCCAGCCATGGTACTGCTGGATTCTGGCTCACAAGTAAATTTCATTACCGAGGAGCTCGCTCGGAACTTACAACTTGAACGAATTCGCAAAGACATAAGCTTATTGGGAATCGGAAAGGCGAGCATATCTGCACACCAAGTGGTGCAAACAACGGTGCTCTCAGGACAATTCGAAATAGCCACTGACTACGTTGTTTTAAAGTCGATTACGTCGTACCATCTTGAAAAAGCGGTTCCGTCAGACCTGCTGACAATTCCTAACGATTTCCCATTGGCCGATCCAGGTTTCCATAAACCCCAAAGAGTGGATCTGCTGCTAGGAGCTGACGCATTCTTTGAGATATTGAAAGATGGCCAATTCAAACAACAAAACACGCTGACGTTGCAAAATACGGTCTTTGGGTGGGTGGTGTCTGGTCGCTGCAGATCCAACGGACCCCGAAGCAACGAAGCACGGTGCAGGAGTTTTGCCCTCTACAAAACCTCGTCAAACGTTTCTGGGAGTTGGAAAATGTTCCAAATGCGTCTATAGAGAGACTATATACCCCAGAAGAAACTATGTGTGAAAAATCGTTCGTTGACTCCATCACACGATTACCCTCCGGTCGCTTGCAAGTTTCTTTGCCATTCAAGTCAAGCCCGACATCTCTCGGTTCGTCATTTGAGACAGCCAGAAGACGATTTTTGTCTTTAGAAAGGCGATTATGCCAAAAACCTGCCATGAAATCCATGTTTATGGAATTCATGGAGGAATATGTGTCGTTAGGCCATATGACTGCAGTAGAAAACTCAATTCCGGTAGAGCCGCATTGTTTCATACCGTATCAGTGCGTGGAACGACCTCAAAGTACAACCACTAAGCTCAGAGTGGTCTTTGATGCGTCGTGCAAAACTACGAGCCAAGTGGCGCTCAATGATTTGCTCATGGTTGGAGCAACCATCCAGCCGTGCCTATATGCCACGTTGCTGAGATTTCGCTGTCGCAAATACGCTCTTACAGCAGACATAACAAAAATGTACCGTCAAGTCCAAGTTGACGAGGCGCAGCGCCAATTCCAATTAATTATTTGGAGACGGACAAGTTCGGACCCGTTGCAAGTGTTCCGACTCAATACAGTGACGTATGGTACTGCCAGCGCACCATTTCTTGCTGTACGGTGTTTGAAGTATCTGAGCGACACTCATGCAAATTCGCATCCAATTGGCGCGAAGTCTCTTGCGTCGGATTTTTATGTGGATGATCTCCTTACAGGAGCAGACACAAAATCCGAGCTAAGTATATTGCGTCAACAATTGGTTGAAATCCTAGAGCCATCAGGATTTGTGCTGACTAAATGGGCTGCTAACTGTCAACTAGTCGATAGTCAGCAAGAAAATATGGTCATTTCGAATGGAGATCAGCAAGATTGTAAAACTCTTGGTCTGATATGGAACCCTCAGACAGACATTTTCAAATATAGTCTGAAGCCAATTGTCTCGTCCGAAACCACAACCAAGAGAGCAATATTATCTGTCATAGCCAGTCTTTTTGATCCCTTAGGCCTGCTATGTCCAGTAATTACAAATGCAAAGATATTCTTGCAGGAAGTTTGGCTATTAAGCCTTGGTTGGGACGATCCCATTCCCTCGAACGTACATAAAAAGTGGGAATCGATGGCTTTAGATATGCAAAAATTGCATGACGTCACCGTTCCACGATTTATAGGAGCCAGCGCAAACATTCGATGTCAAATACATGGGTTTGCAGATGCGTCCACGCGAGCATATGGCTGTTGTGTGTACGTTCGGGTTTCCCATGATAATGGAGTGTCCGTTAAACTGCTAACGGCAAAATCTAGGGTGGCACCCTTAAAGACCAAAACAATTCCAAGATTAAAGCTATGTGCAGCTCATCTTTTAGCAAAGTTGTGGGAGGAGGTTCGGTCCATAATAGACTGTCCCATAGAGAAGGTCGTGTTGTGGTCAGATTCGGAAGTAGTTCTACATTGGCTACAAACTCATCCCTCCCAACTAACAACATTTGTGTCGAATCGAGTGGCTGAGATACAGGACATTACTTCAGCAGCTCTATGGAGACATGTGCCCACCAAAGAAAATCCTGCAGATCTCGTATCTCGAGGATCATCGGTGGCCGACTTAAATTCGCTGTTGTGATTCAATGGCCCGTCGTTCTTGCAACAAGAATCCAGACATTGGCCTCAAAATCCTCATTTACAGTTGACGGAAGCGAATGCGTTATTGGAGAAAAAGAAGGTAGCCACGGCGCTTATCGCGGCCGATGTTGAGAAAAATTCCATTCTCACAATCATACAGAATTCGTCGTCATACATGAAAGTGGTTAGCACAATTGCGTATATCCGCCGGTTCGTCAATAGAAGAAAGGGAGTCACTTGGAGTAGTACCTGCCCGTCATCTGACGTGCTCGGCGCAGCGTTTTTAACAGCAGTTGAAGTAGTTCAAAGAGACGCATTTTCGCAGGAAATCGACAAATTAAAGAAGTCATCCAAGTTGCAGGCATCACTGCAAAAGCTAAATCCCTTCATGTCGGAAGAAAAAGTGGGCTCATGCTCATTTTCGTTGATGCGAGTAGGCGGTCGACTACTAAATGCACCCCTAGCCCATAATGCTAAATTCCCAATTTTGATGCCAAAAAATTGTAGATTTGTTACTCTCTACCTTAGCTATCTACATCGAGCCAATTGTCACGCTGGACCCCGTGCACTAGTGGGATTCCTAAGGCAATCCATTTGGCTAATAAATGCACGGAGAGAGTGCAGTGCCATTGTCCGGAAATGCGTACACTGCTTCCATTACAAGCCAAAGCTTCTCTCACAAATCTTGGGGAACCTTCCTGCTGATCGATTGCGTGGGAATCAACCTCAAAGGGTTAGCGGAGTTGATTTGTTCGGACCGGTTCGTGTATCGCTTGGCATTCGAGGCAAGCAGCCTCTCAAAATGTACATTGCAGTGTTCGTCTGCTTCGCATCTAAGGCTGTACACCTAGAAATTGTGAAAGACTTGACAGCTAATACTTTCATTTTATGTTTATCCAGGTTTATTGGACGTCGTGGCCCGCTTGTCCGGCTATATTGCGACAACGCGAACAATTTTGTTGGTGCAGCTCGCATGCTCAAGGAGCGTATGGAGAGCTGGGATGCCAAGGACGAGGCCCTCAAGGCGTATGCTGCGGCTCACCGTTTTTCGGTGGAGTTTATCCCGCCCCGAGCCCCGCACATTGGAGGCCTGTGGGAGTCAGCGGTGAAGTCCGCCAAGCATTTGTTGCTCAGGGCCATGGGCAGCGCAGTGCTCAAGGAGGACGAGCTGCACACGTTGCTCGTGGACGTCGAGGCCGTGCTGAACTCCAGGCCACTGATGGTCGACAGCGGCAGTCCCAACGAAGGGGAGGTGCTGACTCCCGCGCACTTACTCGTCGGCAGAACGCTAATTTCGCTGCTGCCCGAATCAGAGCTGCCCAGACCAGACAACCTGTCATATCTGCAACGATGGCAGCTCGTGTCTGCCATCAAGCAAAGGTTTTGGAGAGATTGGTCCAGAGACTATCTGCTCAGTCTTCAGCAGCGAGGGAAGTGGTGCCAAGAGGTCGCCAATCTGGAGCCAGGCAAAGTGGTGGCAATCCACGAGGACAACGTGCCACCACAAATGTGGCTAATAGGAGTAGTGGAGGAGGCAATCCCAGGAGCGGACGGGAAGGTTCGCGTGGCCGTAGTGAGGACTAAGGCCGGCCTATATAAGCGATCCATCCATCGGTTGGCGCCCATCCCAATGGATTGAAGCCTTTGCATAGGCTGTCAACGCGGCCGATGTTGAGGCAATTACGTTGCCTATAGGGTTAATCGTAGAAATAGAAAGAGAATAGAAATGTTATTGTCTCTTATGCCAACGGAGCTCATGCTGGCAGCGGCCGCTCATGAAGAGGGCGACGCTGCTAGAATAAAACACTCTTTTCCTGAAGTCGAAACAGCGCACAAGTGTTTTCTGTCGGTCTGTCCGGTTCCCGTGTCCCGAAATATTCAATTCATCTGTGCTTAACGGCACAAACAGTGTTCAAGTGCAACATTTGGATTTGCACCAAACAGTAAGGTCTCCACTTCTAAGGGTCATCGGTCATGACTCGACTCTGAGTATCCCATTATTACACCGAATGAGCAACGAAAACTTACGCTCCATCCAAGAGGTGAAGGAAGACATCGATAATGCTGGATCGCCCAAATTATGGTTCGCTGTTGGAGCAATACTAAATGTGGGTCTCATTGCCTCACTCATCCTTGTCCAGGCAATAAGGAAGAGACGAGCATCAATAAAAATTCAAAGTGTGATCGACAACTTTAACATGACCGGGGACGGTCATAAACTTGAGGGGGGCAGTTAACACATAAATTCCATAGCAACTAAGTAACACTACATGAATAATGCTGACACGCCGAGGTGTGGGTTCGGTGCGCTGCACTAACAACAATCAGTAGCGATCGTGTGACGCTTCGTGGCTGGAGTGCTTCGGCGCTTGGAATGCTGAGTCGGCACGCCGATTGTGGTCCGATGGCGCGATGCATTGTCTTTGCTGGGTAGAATTATGTTTTGCCTTTGTCTGGGGCTTCAGTTTGATTTTGAATAAAGTAGACGTAAGTCACTTGGAATTGCACTCCGGCACACTGCCGTCATTTGTCTTTATTGAACTATATTACTGTACCACAAGGACAGTAATCAACAAAGGGGACGAAGTCAAGTCTCCCGCCATAATCATCATAACATAACACATCTAAGGATCCTACCCGGATCAACGTCCTTAAGGAAAGCCACCGGACTTGGATCACACCATCAGGAGCCACGTGGGCACACCACGGCCTCTGGATTACATAACCAAATAACTTGGATCACACCATCAGGAGCCACGTGGGCACACCACGGCCTCTGGGTTACATAACCAAATAACTTGGATCACACCATCAGGAGCCACGTGGGCACACTACGGCCTCTGGATTACATAACCAAATAACTTATATCAAAACATAAAAGTAAAAACGGTGGTCTATTTATTGCATTTTAATAATACTGGTTACCGGTGTTTACTGTTTACTAATACCGCTTTCAATTTAATCGCTACGTACAAAAACACGTACATACATCGTACACATACACACAACACTTGTTAAAGGTTTTTGGGCACCAACGGCTGATTGTTCGTGCGTTCGTTAACCTTCTTCGCTCTGTGCTGGCATCGGTTACATATATTAGTTTGTGTATGCCTGCGTTTGCGCCTAATTTCTCGGTTACTCTTTCCTCCTCCGTTTTGCATACCATACGGGTCAGGCTTGGTTCGATCGTCTGCATTACATTCGTCTTGTGCGTGTGCCCGCTTAAAATTTTCTCTCTTGTTCTTTTAAACCCCCGCACCCCGCATTCTACACCTGCTGCCCACAAAGTGGCTGCAGCGAACATCTGACTTGCTTACTTTCGGTTGCTTGGACCTCTTTCGTTTGTTTGTTCACATATTGCGCCAGGGCGTATGTGTGTTTGAGTAAGCAAGCTTGGCGTTTTCGGTACATAGCTGCAGTGCGTGTGAACGGTAACTGGTAACGAGGGTATCTACCGCTCGCAAAGTTTGTTAAACTTTTGGGTGCGTTTTTTTAAGTTCGTTTTTTTTTTCTCAGCTTAATCATGTCTGAGTCCGATAAGCATGTACTGGAAAGGCCAACAGTGGAACAGCCAACAGTTGAACGGCCAATAGTACCTTAGACTAATACCAAGTTGGCATTATGTCAACAAAGGTTTGACACGGTCAGTGCTGACATTGCTCGCGTGCAAACAGCCTTTAAGTTAAAACAAATTTCATCGGACAAAACAGAATTAGCTTGTCGCCTAGAACATTTAGAGGGTTATATTGATAAGGCTATGAACCAAAAGGCAGAGTTGGTTATTTTGAGTCCAGCCAATGAAAGCAAAGGGCCGTTGGAGGATCTGTGCGTCGTAACTAAAGCATTGTTCATGAATGTAATTAAACTAAGATCCGACACACATATGCAGCATGACTGCTCAATAAATCCAAGGATTGACATACACATGTGTTCAGGGCAGCCGCAAACTTCCGTAGCGCACTGTGGAGAGCGCTCTGGAGAGCGCTCCGCGCCCGACTCGCTCTCGTACGCTCTTGCACACGGCACTCAGGAGAGCCGCCCGGCGCTCGGGCGGCCACTAGCTTGAGCGGGAGTTTAGTTACGCGCCCACCCCCGTTACGATCGTTCGACGTCTTTCATTACATACCTACATACGAATTCTCGCCTCTACATACCTTTTTGTTATTACCTACTATACCTGTATAACCGAAAATAAACTTAAGTGAACGAAGTGGAATGCATAGACGCTTTGGTTTTATTTGACTGGCTTGTGATTGTGAATACCTGGTGATCCGCCCCCTAAAAACAACATGCAACATGACTGCTCAATGAATTCGAGCTAGCGATCGCAGCTGCCGAAGATGCGATTGCCGAAGTTTAGTGGTAAACATTCGGAGTATACACATTTCATGTGCCTGTTCCAAAGTCTTATTGACGACGATGCTTTTCTGACAAACGTGGAAAAATTGAATCATTTAGTATCGCCTATGGTTGTTTCATATACGTACGAACATGCAACAACGAAGATGTTCGCGTTTCATTGCTCACGGTAAAGTCTAGGGTAACTCCGCTGAACGTAAGAACAATACCCCGGTTAGAGCTTTGTGCAGCACTATTTCTGACCAAACTCTGGCAACAAGTGTCGAACACAATGACCAAATTCACGATAGAAAGCGTGAATTTTTTGTCAGATTCGCAGGTCACGTTATATTGGTTGGAGCGTGATTCGGGTACGTTGGGTACATTTGTCGCGAATCGAGTCGCAGAATGCCAAGAGTGGTCAACTGGAGTCGTATAGCATCACGTTCAAACGGATGCTAATCCAGCAGACTTAGTTTCAAGGGGAACCGATGTTAAGGACATTGTGAGCTCCTTGTGGTTCTATGGGCCAAGTTTTTTAATGGCAGAAAAGGATCGATTGCCTCAGTTCGAGATAGCATCAGAATTGAAAACATCTGAAGACAATAAAAATGCAGCGGTATGTGCACTTGGGGTATCTGACGCCGAATCTAATTGCATTTAACCGTCAATCGAGAGTTTTCTAAGCTGGTCCATATAATGGCTTACGTGCTTCGATTTTGTTTTAGGCAGCTTACAGGTGATTCGCATCTCGTATCTGCGTCAGAAAGAAACATTGCATTCTTAAAGCTGATCGTAGTCGTACAAAGCACAACATACAGATCCGACACACATATGATCGTAGTCGTACAAAGCACAACATACAGCAATGAGTACAGATTGTTGAAAAAATCGGCAGTATTAGCTCCGATGCTGCAGTCTTTAAGTCCATTTATCCACGAATTTGATGGAAATGGCATTAAATTTAAGATAATCGAGTAGGAGGGCGTTTTGCTATACGGCCCTATCTCATACGATGCTAAGTTCCCTCTGTTCCTACCAATGGTTTCTGAATTTGTCAGTCTTTTTGTCAGGCACCTTAGGCACTACCAAACTGGTGCAAAGGTTCTTGTGGGGTTGTTAAGGCAGCTTGGGTGATCAATGCCCGAATCGTATGTACAGTACTTGTTAGATGATGCGTACACTGTTTTCGCTATAAGCCACACTTTTTGGGGCAAATAATAGGAAATTTGCCAGACTTCGTGAAGGTCGGCCATTCAGAGTATCTGGCGTAGATTTCTGTGGGCCATTTTATGTTTGTTACTGAATTAGGGATAAACCACCCGTTAAAATGTACGTTGCCGTTTTTGTTTGGTTCGCGTTAAAGGCAGTCCATTTAGAACTTGTCTCAGACCTTTCCACTGACGCTTTTTTAAATGTATTTAAAAGGTTCGTTGGCAGACGCGGGCTGCCGGAGAAGATCTTCAGCGACAACGCGACGAACTTCGTGGAAGCGATCAACGTGCTGAGCGAGCTCCAAGTGGCATTCGTCCACAGCAAGGAAAAACTGCAGGAGTACGGAGCGGAGAGAGCGGTACAATGGAGCTTCATCCCTCCGAGGGCACCACATTTCGGTGGGCTGTGGGAAGCAGCAGTAAAAGCAGTGTACACTAATAAAGGTAGTCGCATAGAGAGCAGCAAAGAAGGTATTCGTAAGTGTCAAAATGACAGAAGAGAGAGAGACTCACAAATGCGTTGTGAGAAAGAGTCTCAAAGGAGGAATGCATTTATTCTCTTGTGCCAAAACAAAGAAATTTGTACGTGAATGCAAATGTATGTATATATAATAATATGTAATATTAATAATATGTATATATAGTAATCTTGCATAAAAATCAATACGGCGGCGACATTGTAAATACGCAAAAAAGTCTGAGGGAACACGAAAAAATCGTCCGCGGAGATGCTTCGCTCGCAACTGTTCACAACAGACTGAATCGAAAGAAGCAAAACAAAAGAGCGAGCGAGCCGATACGACTACCTTTATTAGTATACCGTGAGTAAAAGCTGCCAAACACAGGCTGGTGCGAGGGGCAGGCGTCGCCAACGAGATGAGCACGCACCTGGGGGAAGACGAAGCGTTAATCAACTCCAGGCCCTGCACTGCACTTTTGGCGCAAGTGGTCCAGGGACTACCTCCTCAGCCTGCAGCAGCGAGCCCCGTGGAGCAGAGACGAGGTCAATCTGGCCGAAGGGACGGTCGGCCTGGTGCACGACGATAACACCCCCGCAACTGGCCATCGGGCGCGTAACACGCGCAATAGCGCGAGATAACTCGTTCGATTCTCTTTGTAGCAATCAGACGTGTTTTTGTTTTGCGCTCCGCTTATCTGCCTTTTATCTTTTATAAATAGCCGGTGTTTTTGAATATTCCAAATCTAAATAAACTTTAAATTACCTGCTTGATTAGAGCTTTTCCGTAAGCGCGAGTGCATGCCCTTTAATTGTGTTTTTAGACATAATTTAATTATTTTCCTGTGTCGGTAGTCAATGTGTTTTGTTGTTTCTTTTCGTAAGTACACACAAAATCAAAATCTGCAGCTCTCACCTAGTTGATCTATTGTTTTATCACTCTCTCCCTATTACCCAAACCAACATAACTGTTCTTCCTCTCTCGCTCTCAATACGTTCTGTGTAGTAGAGCTCTCTCTCTCTCTCTCTCTCTCTCTCTCTCTCTCTCTCAACTGAAGCTGCAGTACCCGCTCTCCTCTCTTTCTTATTGCGCCTTTATCGTTTATCTGGCACACTGGTCTGATATCTATTTGCTTTGAAATTTTATTTTTTGATGGAATACTCTGTTGTCTGTGCTAAAAAAACCTGCAAGAAGCAGATCACACATGACTAGCCGAGTATCCCCTGCTGGCTCTGCGATAGCGTAGTGCACGCTAAATGCGCCGGGTTTTCCGGTCTCGTGGGTGATGCCATCTCTAAAAGAAATGGCCTGCATTACAGCTGTGAGGCATGCCATCCGGTTGAGAAGGAGATGGCAGCATTTATGAGGCGGACCCGGAAGGGCTTCAGGGAGCTGACCGTGGGCTTCAAAGAGCAATACGATCAGCTCCTAGCCATGGAGTCTCAGTTTAGTTTTTCAAACTACTAACTGAGTCTCCTCGGCGCAAAAAGGTCACTCCGCGGGATCTGCATGTGCCAGCTGCCCCTCGGCCGGCCGATGCTGACAAGCTGACTCCAACCACTCCAATAGTGCAGCAGCTGGTTTCGTTCGCTACTCCAAAGGCAACGACAGCTGCTGGTGATGAAAATTCGGTAGCCGAATTTATCGCGTCGGAGAGCATGCAGCCAAGACCGTCTGTAGCGTCAGTGTCCGTAATGTCAAACTCATTAGCTGTCCCCGCAATTCCGACCCCACCAGTGAATATACGTCCTGGACCACCGGGTATTACCATCACAGGTGATAGGCCTGTGGTACCAAGATTGGTGGGGATCCCACCAAAGAAACAAATTTTTGTTTCGCGGCTAGCCCCTGATTCCACAATTAAATATGTGACGGCTTATATCCAAAGCCAAATAAAAGCCGCTCACTTTAAGGTGGAAATGTTTAACTTCTCTTATGCCAGGGAGATAGCTTTTTTTAAAATAAGTGTCTCCCAAACTCACTTTAACACCATCTGTTCTGCCAAATTTTGGCCGGAACATTTGGTGGTGAAGGAGTTTAAGGCAAAGAAGAAGACTAGGCCCCCAATAACTCTGCCCACTAATCATACCAGTGCTCCTTCGTCATCTTCCCGCTCTACCTCCACCCGTCCAAAAAACTAATAAACTCTCTTTTAGTGACCTATCAAAATGTTCGAGGCTTGCGTAGTAAGCTCAGCATTCTTTTCCAGGATAGTGTCGCATTTGCATCCCACGTTATTGTGTTTACCGAAACCTGGTTAAAACCGGACATTCTTAGTTCCGAAGTTTTGGCAGGTCGGTACACAACTTATAGAAAGGATCGTTCGTCTCGACGTGCAGGAGGGGTTCTGATTGCTGTGGACTCAAACTTCACGTCGGAACTTTTCACAGTCCAGATCCAGCAGGAACTGGAATTTCTGTGTGTAAAACTGATTCTTCCCGCTTTCTCAGTTTTCATAACTTGTTCGTATATTCCACCTTCTTCGGATATCGCAATTTACTAGCAGCATTTGTCCGACTTGACCGCTATTTCTTCCTCGCTATCTGACAAAGATCACATGATAGTTCTTGGTGACTTCAACTTGCCAGGAATTGTTTGGTCTTCGGCAAATGAGTCTAATAGCCTGGTACCCATGGCACGACATGACTTTGTTGACGGCTTGATTGACCTGTCTCTGTCTCAAGTTAACCATGTTAAAAATTCCTTGGGTCGATTTCTTGATCTGTGCTTTGCAACGGATCCGACCGTAGCGTTGTTAACTCGAGTCCCCCCGCTCACTATACCTGAAGATGCCTACCATCCTTCTTTCGAAGTGTCGCTCGACCTAGGACAGACTGTATTGGATCGGTCGAATAGACTACCCCAATGTGTCCGCTGCTTCCCTAAAGCCGAGTTTACGAAGCTTAATAACCTCATTAGGGATTTTGATTGGTTCGCTTTATATTTGTGCAGTGAATTAGGCACAAACATTTTCTATGATGCACTGGACTAACTTTTTAACTCTTGTGTCCCTACTCCTGTCCTATTAGATCAAGAAAACCCCCTTGGTCTACCAAGGAGCTATCCAGTCGAAAAAACTTAAAATCAAGACTTTACACAAAATTTCAAAAAGTTGGCTCTCCTTTTTCCCTCTCTCATTATGTAATAGCTCGGTCCAACTTTTCAGTTCTTAACGCTCAATCCTATCAGAACTACCTATCTCGATGCAGGATACGTTTTTCTAAGGACCCCAAACAGTTCTACAGCTTCGTAAACAGTAAGCGTAGAACGTCCGCACACCCATCCTCGCTATCCTCTTCCTTAATACTCAGGTAGGTAATGATCGGGCAATTGCCGATCTTTTTGCCCGTTTTTTCCAAACTACCTATTCGCAGGACGTTTACTCTGGTTAGCCGTATCCATACGGTATACCGAAGTCGAACGGAATTTTCAGTCCTTTGCTAAATGAAAGCTTGTTGCTTCATGATCTACTTACAGTAAAGCCGGTGTTCTCACCGGGTCCGGACGGAGTTCCCGGCTGTGTACTTAGGTACTGTGCCGAGTCTCTGTGTGGGCCGTTGCTTAAACTATTCAACATATCTATAAATTCTTCCCCCAATATGGAAGGAGACCTTTATAATTCCTCTCCATAAGAAAGGTAGCAAGTCTGACGCAATGAACTATAGAGGTATATCTAAGTTATCCGCTATTCCTAAAGTGTTTGAGAAAATTTTAACTCCGCACATGCAGCACCTATGCAGATCACTTATATCTCCATCACAACATGGATTTACGAGGCGGAAATCAACCACTACAAATTTATTGGAGTTTACCTCCTTTATAATAAAAGGCTTTCAAGGTAATTTACAGACGAATGTTGTTTACACCGATTTTAGTAAATCGATTCTGTAAACCATTCCCTCCTAGCACAAAAGCTCGACCTTCTAGGGTTCCCGCCCAATCTCCTGAGATGGATCTCTAGCTACCTTTGTTCTAGGTCTCAAAGATTCCTTTTCAAAAACTCCCTGTCCTCTCCAGTTATGGTGACTTCGGGTGTACCTCAGGGCAGCCATCTAGGCCCCTTACTCTTTACTCTCTTTATAAATTACCTACCTTCTGTATGATACATACTCTCGAGTACTAATGTATGCGGATGATGTTAAGCTCTGTGTCCAGTATAAGGACATTTCTTTCCAATCCAGGTTGCAATCCGATCTCGATAGATTTCAGTCTTGGTGTTGTGCAAATTTATTAAACCTTAACGCTTCAAAATGTAAAGTAATGACTTTTCATCGCTCCAGCGCCTTTCTGGTTGCTTACACCCTTTGTGGTGGTTCTCCTGAGAGAATTACCCGGGTTGATGATCTTGGTGTTCTATTAGATCCCAAGTTAAAGTTTTCAGAACACATTTCCACCATGGTGAATAAGGCCATGGGCGTGCTTGGGTTTATAAAGAGGTGGTCAAAGGAATTTGACGACCCCTATATAACAAAGACTCTTTACACCTCTCTGGTTCGTCCGATTTTAGAATACGGCTCTTGTGTATGGCGCCCTCAGTACAACGTACACCAAGAACGTATAGAATCAGTTCAGAAAAACTTTTTGCTCTTCGCGGCCTCAGCTGGGATGCAGGTGTGAGACTGCCGTCTTACTCTAATAGATTGCTCTTAATAAACCTTCCAACCTTAGCTAATCGTAGGAAAATGCTTGGCGTGATTTTTGATCACAACTTGATCAAGGGTGACGTAGATAGCCCTGACCTGTTGAGCCGCATAAACTTCACGATTCCTATTAGAAGCACTAGGAATTATACACCGTTGTTTCTTCCGCTTTGTAGATCGAACTATTCCTTGCATGAACCATTTAGGGTCTTATGCTCAGACTATAATTCCCTCTACCATATTATATCTACCACTAACTCCCTTCCTAGTCTTAAATTACTGATACTCTTACATCTTTCACGTAATTAGTAATTACTTAATTTCTTTAGTTAGATTAGTTCTACTTTTCCTCGAACACTAGTCTAACACCTATCTTTCCTGCATGTCCGCGATCGGTTCGGTTAACGAGTCGCGCGTTATGTGGCAGCGCCCCTCGGTCGGTTGGGCGGGAGGTGGGTTGCGTTCTTGCGTGGGATCCGCGCGTAACAGCCATCGGCTGGTGTCACTTGGGCCACTTGATGGTGCAGTCATTGCATATTAACGTCCTAAAGAAAATAACGGCAAGGTGCGGGTGGCCGTAATGAGAACGCCAGCCGGCGTGATTAAACGGCCAGTGCACAAGCTGGCGCCAATTCCAAATTCGTAAATTTGTTTCGGCGAGTGCGAATTGGGTTGCGTGTGGCCGACTGTGGCTCGCGGGAATGTTGGTATGTGAAGGCGGACACTGGTCGAATTACGCCCAAAGCACTCGCTTTCGCTCGAATAAATCGAATATTAATTGAAAGAAAAAAGCGTCTTTTCGTTTGATTTTGAATTATTTCAAATTTAAAAACTATACGATTTTTCAGATGGAACGTGGACTAACTCTAGTGAGGAGTCACTCCATATACTATATATACTATGTGCAAAACCATCAAGCCGGCGCAACTCCGGAAGATACTAGTAGTGGGGAAAATACCACATGCTTGGCTTACGAACAAAAAAAATGTTCATCCCCAAAGCGGATAAGGCCTCGAATTCGACTCCAAAGGACTTCAAACCAATCAGTCTATCGTTCTTTCTACTCAAAACTTTTGAGAGAATTGTCGGGCTACACCTGAGGACAATTATAAGCCCTCAGATGTTGTATGAAGCACAACATGCCGACTGAAAAGAAAATTCACAGAAACGGCACTTCAAGAAGTTGTTTCAGTGATAGAGAAATCTCTACTCCTCAAGGAATACTCTTTAATAGACTTCCTCGATATTGAGGGACCCTTCAAGGCACTCTGCAAGATGGTATCCTGTCTCCCCCTTCTATGGAACATAGCAGTCAACAAGATTCTATGTGACTTGGAGGGGGGGCTGCAAAGTGGTGGCATACGCGGATGACGTTGCAACTATCTTCTCGGGGAAATACCTTCAAAGCTCGAAGAAGAGGACGGTGACCTGACCGTAGTAGTCAACCCGTCGTATGCAGGGGAGCCAGCTGCTCATGAAACTGAGTGTGCTGCAGCTCAACTTGCATAAGAGCAAGACAGCATCAGCGGAGCTCCACACTGCCATGGAGCAAGGGCCCGCTGACATAGCTTTGGTCCAGGAGCCCTGGATTGCATCAGGCAATTTGGTGGCCGGGCTAAAGCTCTAAAATTACAACACACTCTACTCAACACCGGTAAGCAGGAATAGAACTGCCGTACTAGTACGGAAAGGAATCCACGCTTACCTTATGTCTCATTACAGTACAGACGACCTGACAGTAGTTATGCTGGAAAGTGAGGAGAAGCGCCTTCTGGTAGCCTCCTGCTACATGGCGCACGACAGGTCCGCACCGCCAGAAGAACTAAGGAGTCTGGTGGAAGAAGCCGACTCCAAAGACTACCAACTGATCGTTGGCACAGATGCTAATGCCCACCATAGTGTGTGGGGGAGCCCTGATATCAACGACCGAGGTGAGTCACTCCTAGACTTTATACTAACAAATAACATAGATGTAGCAAACGTGGGGGAGGAATACACCTACGTGGGTCCCACCTCGTCAAACGTGCTAGATCTAACTCTCACAACGGGAAAGAGTACCAACATATCTGGATGGAAGGTCCTCGAAAGACCTTCCTTCTCAGACCACAGGTACATTCAATTCAAGTGCGAATTTGAATACACTCCGAAAGTGGTAGTCTATAGAAACCCCTGGAACACAAACTGGGAGAAGTTTAGAAAGACAGTCACCTCGAAACTCGCGAGCCCGGGCTCAGTGAAATCCGCGGAGGATATAGAAAAGTCCTTAGAGACCCTATCTACGGAACTGCTAGAGGCATACCACACAGCATGCCCACCATCTAGAACAAGGAAGAAGTCCAAACCACTCTGGTGGAATCGAGACCTCTCTCTGCAAAGAAACAACCTCATGGCATTTTTCAAGCTCGCTAAACTAGCGAACGACGAGAACATCAGTGAGGAATACAAGACCCTATTAAGGGAATACAAGAAGGAGATACGTAAGGCACGGCGTAGCTCATGGAGAAACTTCTGCTCCAGCATTGAGAAAGTGTCTGAAACGGCTAGGCTGAGGAAGCTGCTGTCAAAGCAACCCACAGTACAAAGCCAACTCAAACTAGACAACGGACAGTGGTCGGAGGGCAGCAAAGAAGCCCCAACGGCACTAATGGAGGCCCACTTCCCAGGATGCACAGAGGTCACCGATGCCGAAACACATCAGGACCTAGCAACTGAGGAACAAACAGATCTGGGCTATAGATTCCTTCACGGGCATAAAGGCACCTGGACTGGACGGAATATTCCCAGCCATGCTGCAAGTGACCAAAGAGGTGATTACCCCATGGCTTCTCGCGATATACGCAGCATGCCTAAGAACAGGCTACATATATCCCGATCCAATGGAGAACCTCTAGAGTTGTCTTCCTCCCAAAAGCAGGAAAGTGCAGCCATGTGAGTTCCAAGGATTACAGACCGATAAGCCTAACCTCTTTCTTACTGAAAACATTAGAAAAGCTGCTGGATCTACATATTAGAACCAAAGTAAGCGGACTAATGTCAACCAACCAACACGCCTACACCAAGGGAAAATCGGTGGAAACAGCACTGCACTCGCTAGTAGCTACCGTCGAGAAAGCCCTCAACACTAAGAAATATGCACTTGGAGTATTCGTAGACATATCCGGAGCATTCAATAACGTCGCTACAGAAACAATAATGGACTGCCTAGAAGCTACCAGCACCCACCCGTCAATCAACCTCTGGATAAAGAACCTTCTAGGTTGTAGACGGGTGCAATCAGAGTGGGGCACCGCCTCCATGGTCAGAGGTGCACACAGGGGCACACCCCAGGGTGGAGTCCTCTCACCCCTGCTATGGAACCTGGTGGTCGACAACATCATCAAGAGATTCGAAAGGAAAGCCCCAAAAATAACAGCTTATGCAGACGACATAAGCGTACTTATTACGGGTGTATGTCCATCGACTCTCAGCTCCATAATGGAACGAACACTCAGGGAGATATGTGAGTGGGCAGATGGAGTATTACTCAGTATCAACGCGGACAAAACGGACCTCATCCTCTTCACCAAGAGATACAAGGTACCAACATGGGTCCCCCCGAAAGTCAATCAAACAAGGCTAACCCCTAAAGCACAGGTCAAATACCTCGGCACAGTACTGGACAGTAAGCTGGCATGGAGACCCAATGTAGTAGAGCGGGTGAAAAAGGCCACCAATGCACTATATGCATCCAAGAAGATGCTTGGTAGCACATGGGGCCTGTCGCCCGCTCTGATGCATTGGATCTACATCTCGGTAGTGCGACCAACTCTGCTGTATGGAGTCCTAGTGTGGTGGAAAGCCACTGAAAAGAAGACGTACCACAAGCTAATGGAACGAACCCAGCGGCAGGCTTTACTCTGTATAACGGGAGCGCTGAGGTCAACGCCAACCATAGCACTCGAAGCAATTCGCTATGCTGACTGCAAGCAAAGCGGCTCAGCGCTTGATTGCTTCGGGGAACATGTCTCCTCAAAGATTCGGGCATAGTTCAATTGGAATGGACATGATCAGTTCAACCGACTACATGATCCCCCAAACGTGCCTTGAAGTAAAAACAAACCTCCTCATGGGACCCGAAGACTGGAAAGCGGGACGGGACCAGACTCAACACCTCAACATATACACTGACGGCTCCAAGATGAAGGAAGGAGTAGGAGCAGGCCTATACTGTACAAACCCTGAAATAAGGGCGTCGTATAAGCTACCCGACCGATGCAGCATATTCCAGGCGGAAGTCTTCGCCATCAAGAAGGCAGCAGAGGTCGCTCAGCTCACAGAGCGACCACACAATACGGTTAACATATTCGTTGACAGCCAAGCAGCGATAAAATCCATGCAGTCGTCCGCGGTCAGTTCTAGAAGTGTCGTGGCAAGCAGGGAGGCACTAGAATCACTAAGCACGACTAAGTCAGTGCAGATCTATTGAGTTCCCAGTCACCAGTGCATCGAAGGAAACGAAGAGGCGGACGTTCTGGCTAAGGAAGGCGTAGGGCTGGCAACCGATATGACAGAAAGCGTGCCGGTCTCCCTAAGGACGCTACAAAGCGACCTGGAGAAACAGGCCAAAATGAGGACAGATAGCAGGTGGAAGAACACCACCACCTGCAGAGTCTCGAAAATCATGTGCAAGAAACGCAATGATAATCTCAGCCACTATCTGCTGCATCTTCCACGGAAGGATTGCAGACTGCTAGTGGGCATACTAACAGGCCACTGCCTGGCTGCGTCGCATGCAACCAGGCTGAACATCACTAAAAGTGACATCTGCAGAAAATGCAATGAGCCCGGGGCTGTCGGAACCCTGGAGCATCTCATCTGCCGGTGGCCGGCTCTCTTAAGGGCAAGGAGAATGTACCTGGGCGCACCGATGCTGGCATCACTGGAGGATGCCTCCAAGAGGTCGCCAGGGAAACTGCTTGCCTTTGCGAAAAACACCTCGATTCTGGGGGATTTCGGAACCTCAGAAGCACGCTCGTAAGGTCCATACAAAGATCCGGATTACTAAGGGCCTTTTTGGTCTATGAGAGGCCCCGTAGAGGGCCGTCCGGGATAACCTAACCTAACCTAATACCCTCAAACACTCTGCGGCCCAATGACCGCAAAGCTCGCTAGACTGGGAGTTAATCCCACAAAAACGGAAATCGTGTTATTCTGAAATAAATACAAGGTGCCGCCCCTTAACCTCCCAATGCTAAATGGGTGCAGGCTCTCCTTCAGCGACAGTGCCAGTTGCTTAGGGTTGGTAATTGATAAAAAGCTAAATTGGAACCTAAATACCAAAGAGTAGAGAATGCCACGATAGCCCTCTACACATGCTAAAAGGCCATTGGCTTGAAGGGGATCATGAAACAAAGCATAGTTTAATGGATATATCTAGCAATAGCTAGACCAATAATACTCTACGGGTTACAGTGTGATTTCCGGCCCTATCAACGAACGGCATGCCCTATGCATTAGAGGGCCACTCCGTACTACTCCAAATTATGTACCAAACGCCATCCTAGGCCTCCAGAGCCTTCAGCTTGCTGGAAAAGAGCGGGAAGAAATGGCGGCAATACGTCTGAGAGACTCAGACCAATGGGCATCAGAGCACATATGTAGGTCACTCATCGATACTAAATAGCAGCACGGCCGCCCCCCCGACGGCCTTTTCTATATAGTCATCCCTAAAAGAGACGAAGGGCTCGAAGCTGGACAACAAGGTTGGAGGAGGAATCTACTCCGAAGAGCTAGACATATGGCATTCCATTAGGCCACTAAATCACTGTAGCGTCTTCTAAGCGGAAGTCTTTGGGATCAGGAAAGCACTGAAGTACCTTTAAAAAGCTACAGTCAGGTAACTCGGGTAAGCATCAACAGCGATAGCCAAGCTGCGATCAAGTCGCTTCATTCGATTTCCTCGAACTCGGCCACATTGGCAAGCTGCCGTAAATCTCTTCACGAGATGGCTTAACAATTTTTTATCAGGCTCATTTGGGTCCCAGGACATCGAAGGTAACTGCATAGCTGAGAAGCTGGCTCGATTTGGGTCCACAACACCCCTTCTCCAAGACTAGGAGGATATTTGTATGATAATGGCCACCCGTAGGCTTATCATAAAATAACTATATTAGCGACTAGCAGACAATGAGTTGTAACCAGCACCACGATAACGCATAACTAGTCAAACATTGCCGAACATAAACAGAAAACGCACCTCAGAGCTGTGCAAGCTCGGCAGAAGAAGATGCAGCGCAGTCATCCGTTCCTCCACGGGACATTGGCTAAAAGACTCTCACGCAAACAGGCTGGGAGCCCCATACATTGATTTTTGCCGAATCTGTAGAGACGAGGAAGAGGAGACGGTGGAACACCTGTTCTGCTCCTGTCCAGCTCTTAGAAGAAGAAGGCTAGGTATTGTAGCACATGCAAATGTCCAAAATATGTCTGAAAAAGATTGCAAGCTTCGTAAGAGCATCCGGATGGGATAACTGGAAACAGTTGTCATGAAATGGAAAAGGGAAAGATCTTATGCGGTACCATAACGGGTCGAAACCGCCTTAACCGAACCTTAGCCTAACCTACATATATATATATATGTATACTGAATGGTTAGTGGCTGAACCCAAATATTTTTGCATATTATATAGCTCTTGCATAGTTAGTAGTTAGTAACACAATCAAAAAGAGAGAAAAAAAATTGTCGTGCGGGGCTGAGCAGAGTGCCATACCCTTATGTATTTTGGTGTGCTGAACACGAATGCAAAGTCAAATAACGTAATTTTTTTTGTTTTAACCTCAAAAAACTAATATTTCTGGAACATGGCAAAAATGTATATTAAAAACTAATCCGATTCGCTTGAATCAGTCTATAATTATGAAGTTGAAGTTTTTGTGTAGAAAACTTAAGCTCTGCTTATGTACATTGTACATACTTATATCCCCTCAAACCTGTTTTTAAATCTTGTATGAACTTATTATATGTGCTAATAAACATACATATATACATACCTCAGGGAAATAAGTATATGGGCATAGATCTTTACAAATCTCTTCTACACAAATAGCAAAATTTGTTATAAAAAGTAGGAAAAAGTTTATTGTATTTATTGTGATAGATTTAAATTGATTACATATAAATATATCACTAATAATAAAAATAAATAGATCTTTATAAGAACAAAAAAAATGTAAGTTTTAGATTAAGTTAACTTATATAAATAAAACATTAAATAAAAATAGTCCCTCCGTCCGTCTTCATTATCGCCCAAAACTCAGAGCTCCCAAATCTCAGAAAGCTAGAGCAACAGACTCCTGTTTTATCACATGGCTGATTTGATACCACTCGTCAAGCCACACACATTTGAGTTGGACTATAGTCTCAAACTGTCGACCATTCCTATAAACTTTTGATGACAAGATTTCCCAGAGGTTCTCTATCGGGTTCAAGTCAGGACTTACTGCTGGTAATCTAGTACTAGTAAATTTCTAAATGATAAAAAAACCTTCGCTGCGGGTGCAGAGTTAATTGGAGCGTTGTCCTGTTGGAAAATCAAATTATCCTCCACTTTCTAACAATAGATATAGATCTCCGCATTTGCTCCAGTTGGAATAAAATAAATTCGAGACTTTCCAGCATACCCGAAAGCAGCCGAAATCATCAGTGACCCGCCACCATGGTTCCTTTTATTAAGGGTGTGTCGCGATTGACCTAAATTACGCCTGCATATTTGTTAGCCATCTGGGCCGTCCAAATTGAATATTTTTTATACCCGGTACTCGAAGAGTATATGGGTATATTAGATTTGTGGGGATAACGGTTGTGTGTAACGCCCAGAAGGAGGCGTTTCCGACCCCATAAAGTATATATATTCTTGATCAGCATCAATAGCCGAGTCGATATAGCCATATCTGTCTGTCCGTCTGTCCGACTGTCCGTCTTTATTTGCGTCTAGATCTCAGAGACTATTAAAGCTAGAGCAACCAAGTTTCGTATCCAGTCTCCTGTGTGATCACACTACTCCAAATGTGTCGCAAAATTTGGCCCGGCCCCTTCCGCCCCCACAAAGGACGAAAGTCTGTGGCATACACAATTTTGAAGATACAAGAAAACTAAATAGGACCATAGAGAATGACTATTTCTATCAGAGTGTTGAATCTGGATCAGATCGGATCATTATAATAGCTACAATGAAGAAAATCATTTCGAAAGTCATAATTTCCTCTCGCTCTCTCTCACACGCGACCCTGTCTGCTTTGCTTATTCGTTTAAATGAGCGCCTAGATCTCAGAGACTATAAGAGCTAGAGTAACGAAACTTTCTATCCAAACTCCTGTGATACCAAACCTGCACAAGTGTATTTCAAAATTTTGCCACGCCCCTTTCCGCCCCCAAAAAAGACGAAAATCTGTGGAATCCACAATTTTTAAGTTAAATGAAAACCAAAAACGCAGAATCATGGGAAATTACCATATCTACCAGATTGAGGAATATGGATCAGGTCGGATCAATATTATGGCCAGAAGAAACAAATTAAATTTCAGTGGCTACGCAACGCCTGCCAAGCGCTGACTCATGGCCTCTCTCTCTCTGTCCTAAAAACTTGTACGTCTCAAATACATATGTAGTTATACATGTCATGTAGAAATTTAGAAGCAGATGTAAAAATCATATGCAAACAAAATCGGAAACATGTATGTATAATATTCCAAAAATGTACTTCATTTTTTGAAATATTATTTTTTGCCCATTTTTTTAATTTGTTCCTTTTGCGAACATATAAGAAAATAAATCGCAAGCTCATATATGTATGTACATACTGACTGAGTACCGGGTATAAAGTAGAGCCGCGGCCTTTGCCGCTGCTCACAACGTTCCCCCTCGTTTTTTCTTTGGAAAAATGACTTTGCGGAAATCAAGAGTCCAAAAGTTTTACTTCTTAGCGAAAGCCAAACGAGCCCTTAGGTGGCGTGGAAGTAGCTGAGGTACAGGCTCTCGGGAAGAATATGTAATTTTTCTTTTTTGAACAAAAGTTGATGAACCCGTCTTTTAGTAACATTCAGATCTAAATGGGACCTTATCTCGTTACAGGATATGCCTCGATTAACCGCAAGACGCTGAACTTCCCGTCTTTACCGTTGTCGATGTTCGTTAGTCTGCCACTTTCCCAAAGACCCGTCATTTTTTTTTCTTAAGGACGTTGATATGCAATGACTGCACTATCAAGTGGCCCAAGCGACACCAGCCGATGGCTGTCACGCTCGGATCCCAGGCAAGAACGCAGCCCACCTCCCGCGCAACCGACCGAGGGGCGCTGCCGCATAACGCGCGACTCGTTAACCGAACCGATCGCGGACATGCAGGAAAGATAGGTGTTAGACTAGTGGTCGAGGAAAAGTAGAACTAATCTAACTAAAAAATCGAAGCAATTTCTAATTACGGGAAAGATATAGAAGTATCACTAATTTAAGACTAGGAAGGGAGTTAGTGGTAGATATAATATGGTAGAGGGAATTATAGTCTGAGCATAAGACCCTAAATGGTTCATGAAAGGAATAGTTCGATCTACAAAGCGGAAGAAACAACGGTGTATAATTCCTAGTGCTTCTAATAGGAATCGTGAAGTTTATGCGGCTAAGCCATACTCTTCAGCTTTTAAATGCTTTTCACGTGGCATTCTAAGGAAAATAACATTATATAGGACTATTGAATAATAAAAGAGACTAAGATAGCTTACATACGCCATATTTAACTCATTCCGTAGCTCATTTAATCCAAAAACGTTTAACGAGCTGACGCCGACCGTCCAATTCACACTAAGTATTTGCAGATAGTTCTTTCGTCGTAAGCAGACGTGTTCTTTTTGAGCTCTAAATTTAAATTTGATATACACAGGAGAAAAGTGCTAATAATACTGAATAAAATAATTCCCGCGTAAAAAGGCTTTGTGCAGTGAAATTATTTAAATTACATAAACTAATTACTTAAAATAAACAGAAATAAAATCAAAGTTACAAGCAAAGTTTGACCGCGCTTGGGACGATGAGCCAAAACGGCACTCGCTCTCAGCGACAGCGTGACCAAGACGAACGTCGACTCTCAACAGAACGGAAAAATATGTACGTTGCGTGCGTCTCCAGAGAAATTGAGAGCGCATAAGCAAACGAAATCTTGCACTCAGCGCGCGACAGCGTACGTCGTGCCCCTTGTCTACGTTTCTAACATCGACGAAAGCTAACCGCGCGCAGTCGACCTCTCCAAACGCGACCAACGAAATCTCGCATGACAGAGATCGATCACTCTCTCCATCCGTTTTATCTCAAACGGCCGCCAAAACAGCTACTGAACAACAATTGCACCGGTGTCGTCTGCCCACTCTTCAAACGCAACGACTGCTGTGCTTTCAGCAAAACACTCTGCAGCCAACGCAAAAAAAAAAACCGGCCAACAGGCATCGATCGATATATACAGATTAAGCGTAAATTAAGTCCCCAACACCCCACAAACAAATCTAAAACTACTCGTGGCAGCCCCTGCGAAATTTCCAAAAACATCAAAAGATTTTAAATATTAGCGGATAATGTTGACGAAGTGCATCCGAATCTATTGTTTTCGACAGGAAAAAAATAACATCCATTAATTTAAACTTCAAATAGAAACAGAAGACAACTTGAGATATTTGTCAAAGTACTTAAACGAAAGAAAGAAAAATTTGTGCACGTACCAACTTAAAAGCAGCAAGCGCCTGCAAGTTATACTGAAAGGCAAAGAGTCCGATGTCACGTCAAATGAGAACGGATTCTGCGTTAAAAAGTTTTAAATTTTCTAAACAAGAACAAACACCAAACCACTCTTCAATGTTGAACTTGAGCCTGAGACGCAGACAACTAAAAAATATGAATTGCACCTCATCTACAAGCTTTAGTTTCTACTACACTGCAAAATAACCGTAGAAGAGCAACGGCCTGGCACAATGCATGAACTGCCAAGAATACGCCCACACAAGTTCTTTCTGGACACTGCGCCCGGTATGCGTAATTTGCGGCGATCTTTATGACTCGTTGCGCTGCCAACCAAGAAAAAAATGCAACAGCAAGAAAAAAGTGCAGCAAGTGCGGCGGCAATCACACAGCTAACTACAGAGGCTGACCAAATTACAAAGAACTCAAATCTGCCATCGAAAAGCAGCCCAGACGTCTTCTTTCCGACTGCAGTGAGGTCTTCCCTTGGTCCGGTATCCGTATCTAAAAACGCAACTTATGCAAGCACCTTAAGAACTGGACTAGTACCTCCTCTAAATACGGCACAAGGCAACAAGCCAGAGGATCAGCAACAAAGCAACTTCGATGCAATGATATGTATGCTGCAACAGAGTTTGACAGAGTTTATGTCATTTATGCGCACAACTATAAAAGATCTAATGGATCTATTCAAAATCTTTTGGTATAAATGCTAATAGCACAACAGTCAAAATAATCAATGGCTTCGCTACGTATATTGGAATGCTAATGGCGTTTCACAGCATAAGCTTGAGTTAGATCATTACCTACTCGACAATCACATCGACGTTATGCTACTTTCCGAAGCACACCTTACAAACAAATATAATTTTAAAATAAGCAGATACGTATTCTACGGAACCAATCATCCCGATGGTAAGGCACACGGCGGGACTGGTATTTTGATTAGAAGCCGGATGAAGCAACACTACAACAAAGAGTTCGCCAGAAACTATCTACAGGCTACTTTTTTAAAAATACATCTTGATAGTGTTAACCAAATCGCACTAACTGCCGTCTACTGCCCACCTCGATTTACTATATCTAAAGAACAATTTATGGAATTTTTCAACTTATTAAAGCGTTAAAGCGGAATGCAGAATATGCCCAACGCCGGTATATTGATAAACTTTCAACATCTAGCGCTTAAAACTTTCTGTGGAAAGCCCACCCATCTCTTAGTACACCGACAGAAATAGTGATGCCTTTAAAAAACCACGCAAACGGCTCGGCCCGGACCGATGAAGACAGAGCCAACACATTTGCGGATCATCATCAAAAAGTTTTCCAGCCTAATCCTGCTACAAACGCGTTATCAATTCTGACCGTATTAAACGACTTTCAGCTTCTACATGAACCAATTGTAAGTCACAAAAATGATCAACCAGAATCTTAATCCAAAAAAATCACCGGGTTGGGACTTAATAACCCCAAAGATGATTATTAATCTTCCTTATTGTGCAGTCTGCATCATTGCTCAGCTATTCAATGCAATCACAAAACTCGGCCACTTTCCAGAGTTTAAAGAAGAAATCCATCATCATAATAATTCCAAAGCTGGGTAAAGATCGAACAGTCCCCTCGTCGTATAGACCTATAAGCCTTTTATCGTGTCTGTCAAAACTCTTCGAAAAATGTTTGCTGACTCGAAGTAATCAATTCCTAAATCTCCATATTATAATCCAATCACATCAATTCGGCTTTCGAGAAAAACACGCAGGTCAACCGCATAACTTCAGAAATACGAGGCGTGTTCGAAAATCGAGAATACTGCAATATTTTTGGATGTGTCTCAGGCGTTCGACAGCGTCTGGTTGGATGGGCTAATGTATGAAATCAAAACAACGCTCCCAGTCAACACACACACAGAAGACCATCCAACATCCATTTCGGGATGGTCCGTAAGGTTTTGCCGTTCCGAAATTACCTAGTTTGTTCCACCATCCATTTCAGAAGTTCCTAAACCGCACGGTTCTATGCGAAATTTATCCAATGGTTATCAAATACAACTCTAAAAAATTATCATTCATAACGAAAAAATTAAATTCAATGCGAATATGTAAACGATGACTGATATCAATAACTAATATTCTCCAGAAAATGGCTAGGATGTTTTTCAATCGCAAATTTAAATTTTTTATTTACAGATATTCCAATTTCTTCGGAAAGAAAGGGCAAATAAATAAAAATAATGAACTTTAGTTTTAAACATTTTTTACTTGTTTAAGCAATGTTTTGCAATGACAGATCTGATTATTTCTGCAGATAAATGCAGTTCACGCTGTTCGGGTTTCTCACTTGAATTAAGCAGAACCCAATTCTCATTAATGGAGCTGTTATGTTTTTCCTCCAATATTGTTGACGCTTCTATCTGTTGTGCAAGGCTCTAGTTTTCATATATTGTAGAATCGTTACGAAAATCTATATCTGAAGTAAATTGAAATGGAATACATTTTGAAAGACTATAACGAAGACAAAAATTCCGTACTGCTTCTACAACAGATAAAACATAGTCTTGTACATAACATTTTAGTTTGATTGAAGTTTACGTACAACTATTCACACCTTTCTTGGACTACTTTCATTCAAATATTTTAGCATTGCAAAAAATTCTTCTTCATCGAATTCATTTATTTGTCCAATGACACCATCAATTTTTTCAAAATCATTTGTTGCTGTTAAGCCACAGCCAGCACCGCGGAAACTAAAAATTACTGTCAAACTCCATATAAAAAAAAATGGGCCATGAATTTTTCGTTTATGTTTTCCTGGCCTCAGTATCCAGCAAGGTAAACAAAATCCACGAATTCTTATCAATAGTTGTCCTATCGACACGAATGTGGACTGAGAGAACAGCTGACATGCAGGCCAGGAATATAAACGTGCCTATTATTACTGAAGTAAAAGTGAAAGGTGGGGGAAAAATCTGTGCGCAAAGAGAGATATGCAAATTTTTAAAGTGAGGAGATGATTGCTTTAATAAAAGCAGTTGAGGCAAAACCATGTCTTTGGCTGATCATGGAAATTAAGGATTTTAATAATTTTGACATTTTGGCGCCTCCGACTGTGCTGTGTTTCTTCCTCCTATTTTTTGGCAACAATATATGCCGCTACCAACACAATCATTTCATCATCAGAATTACTTTTCTTCTTTTTTTTAATAATAATTTCATTTTCAAAATTGGCGCTGTTTACAAAACACAGCTGATTCATGAGAGTGGCAAATCACTTTTTTTGGTCACACTATTTCAGTTGTGTGGAACACAACCGAAATAAAGTGCAGATCCCTTTCAGTAATTTTCCGCGGTGCTGGATTAATTTTATGACCTTAAATTTTGACAAAATGTGAATTATGTTTTCCATGAATGGTGGGTGGCCTGTGGGAAGCAAAGTTTCACATTTGTCGAAAAATCCCACCGTTCTCCGTAAATGTGCTGTGTGGCAAAAGGCTATTAGCCGCTCCAGATGCCCACTTCGAGCAACATCTCAACTTGCTTGTCATATGGTTAAAGTAGAAAACTGGCTATCAGACTGGCGAATTAAGGTAAACGACCAAAAATGCATACATGTAACTTTAACGCTAAACTGGCAAGATTGTCCACCAGTCACGTTGAATAACAACCCACTCCCGAAAGCAAACAAAGCAACGTACCTAGGAGTCCACTTGGACAGAAGACTTACATGGCGCAGGCATATTGAAGCTAAGAGAACATAACTTAAACTTAAAGCCAATAGCCTCCACCGGCTTATCAACGCTCGCTCTCCACTAAGTTTGGTTCTATAACTTCGTTCTGAAAACAATCTGGACATATGGCTCCCAGCTATGGGATATAGTAACTAAACCTTCATTCTACTTTTTATACCCGGTACTCGAGTCGATATATGATCATTTCTATCAGACTGTTGAATCTGGATCAGATCGGATCATTATTATAGCTACAATGAAGAAAACCATTTCGAAAGTCATCGTTCCCTCTCGCTCTCTCTCACACGCGACCCTGACTCTCTTGCCTATTCGTCCAAATGAGCGCCTAGTTCTCTGAGACTGTAAGAGCTAGAGCAACAAAATCAATTAAATTTCAGTGGCTACGCAACGCCTGCCAAGCGCTTACTCATTAACTCTCTCTCTCTCTCGCAAGCACTTGTACGTCTCCAATATGTATTTATACATGTCATGTAGAAATTTAGAAGCAGATGTAAAAATTATATCTTAACCAAAATGGAAACATGTACAAAAATTCGAAAAATGGTTTGACTTCGTTTTTTGAAATATTATTTTTTGCCCAAAATTTAGTTCGTCCCTTTTGCGAACATTTAATAAATTGCATAAATCTTAAGCTCATATATGTACATATGTGCATTTATACTGACTGAGTACCGGGTATGGTAAATGTTAAATACGTGGACAACCTCTCAGAAATTAACGAAATTTTTTTCCTGGATAGACCCCGATTTATCATGAATTTTGGTAAAAAAATTTTGTGGCGGTCGCTTCTAGTTTTTTTTTTAAATATTTAAAGTTTAGAGTTTGTCAGGCCAAAAATGGCATGTTGTTGTTGGTTTTTTCTGTTTATTTGTGTTGCGAAGTTAGCTATAAAATAGCTAGTTTGAAATTAAAGCTATATTTCATTTAACACATAATAAAATAGCTTGATGCTGAATAATATACTTTATGGGGTCGGAAATGCTTCCTTCTGGGCGTTACACACATCCGTTATCACCACAAAGCTAATATACCCCTATACTCTTCGAGTACCGGGTATAAAAACATAAGCTAGCCCATTGAACAAAACTTTATAATCTTAGTGTCTGCATTTTTATCAATCCGAGAGTCGGTGTCGTTGACCTAAAATTTAATGGATTTTGTCTTTCAAATTTTTATTTTATACACATAAAGAAATATACATATTTATTTATTATCAGTCCGTTCAGCATATGTACATACATATATACATATGTTCATTTTATATTGCTGCGCTCAATGTGTTTGCTGCATGTATGTACATGTACAAGTTAACGAGAGTTAACTGAATCTGCCACTGGATGGAGCGGACTCTGCATTATTGTCGAATAAGCAGTTTTCGTCATCTGTGGGATCGCGGTCGGCGCGACCGATCGCCCGGATGCCAGCCGTCAACAAACACCACTCAAGAGGCGCTGGGTCAGCACTTTGGCTGGATAGCAACCAGCGTCGTGGGCGGCAGCGAAGGGCTTGCCTTTAGGAGTTTAGGATACTTAAGTTTAGTCTTTAGCGGTCAGCCGAGTGGCAGCAACATATTCGTTCTCGCCTTGCAGGCCCTTATTACTCACATTGTAATATCTTTGTACTTAATTCCATCTTATCCGGTTTAATATCAATAAAGATTGTGAAACAAATCTATACTTGTGTCCAATTAAATAATTACTGGCGCCCAACGCGATCGGACCAAGCCCGAGAATCAATTAACGCGGAGACAACGCCCGCTAAGCGATAAGTGCAAAGATTAATAGCAAACCAAAAAGACCAGCATAGAGTGCGGAGACAACGCCCGCTCGAAAAGTGCGAATAAAAGGTCAAAATAACAAAAACGAAAAAAAAGAATAAGTTATAAAATATCAGCATAGAGTGCGGAGACAACGCCCGCTCAAAAAGTGCAAAAGATATGTTCCACTAACAAAACTGACAAAAAAACAAATAACGAAATACAAAATATAAACAATTGAGTGCGGAGACAAGGCCCGCTCAATATAAAAAAGGTGAAAACATAAAACCATTCTAACAAAAGAGCGCGGAGACAACGCCCGCTCCAAGATTAGAAAATCGCAAACTGCGCCCGCGGCAGATCTACAAAGAGATCGCTGCACTTAGAAGCTCATAGCCCTGAGTATAAAAAAAGGCAATTAATCAACCCAAAAAACTGTTACACCAAAGCGGACGGCTTTGGGCAGCGGCGAAGATAGACAAGGAAGAATTAATACCAACGAAACTGGAAAGAGCTACGGAACAACATCCACAGGGGATAGACAACAAACAACAAACAAGAGCATAGCCAAAAAAGAGGAACATGTAAGTGAAACCCTTTTTCAAAAATCGCCAAATTAAAATCAAGTAAATACGTATAGAATATTACTTAGAGTGAATCATCATTCGAAAAAAAAACGAAAACAAAAAGAATAAAAAGAAAAGAAACAAACAAATAAAACGTTCATGTACAAAAACGTTCAAGCGTCAACATTTCTCAGAATATTTTTTCTTCCCCTGCCCCTTTTGTCGCGATAAGTGTAAGTGGGAAACAAAACACCGCGCCACAAATACATCGTTGGGGGCGGACAATAAAAAAATTTGTGTTTGAGGGAGCTCGAATTTGACTCTTAAAATAAACAAACAATAACAGCGGCCCGGCGCAGCTGCAATAAACCTAAGACAAAGACAGAGTAGGGGGAAAACTGAAAGGAATTTTTGTATGTCCATTGAAAATAACATCAAAGAGTTAGAAGAGTTGTTCGAAGAACTCAATTTAGATTTTCAAATTGGACCAGAGGAAGTATTAGAAATAATGAATGCGGAACAAATCCAAGCCGCCATAACTGCGGCGGTCAGCGCTGCGTTGGCCACGCAGAGAACCAACTTTGAGGAACGCTTGCAAGCGGTATCTGACCAACTGCAGGCTGTTAGAGTTCAGGCGCCCGTGGCCCAGGCCTACGAGCCGATTACCTATAATGAAAACATATCCTGCGATGTGACTCTGGATGCGGTTAAGACGCTGCCAGAGTTCCATGGGGCCCAGGAACAGTACGTCTCCTGGCGCCAGGCAGCAAAGGCTTCCTATAGACAATACGAAGGGTATGTAGGTAGTTCAAAACATTACCAAGCGGTCCTCATAATCAGGAATAAGATTAGAGGCTCCGCTGACGCACTCTTATCATCATTCAGCACAGTGTTGAACTTTGAGGCAATCATCAATCGCCTCGATTTCACGTATGCGGACAAGCGTCCACTGCACCTGCTAGAACAAGAGCTTGCCACGCTCCGTCAGGGTGGCATGTCCATCACTCAATTCTATGCAGAGGTTGAGAAGAAACTCACTCTCCTCACAAACAAGACAATCATGTCACAAGACGCCGCACAGGCGCAATACATTAATGAAAAGTATAGGGCCGACGCTCTCCGTGTCTTCATTTCAGGCCTAAGAAGAGGCGTCACTGACACACTGTTTGCGGCGCAGCCTAAAGATTTGCAATCAGCTCTAGCCTTGGCGCAAGAAATTGAGGCCAATCACGATAGGCACGACTTTGCGGCGAATTACGCAAGAGTGCTAGAAAACAAGGGCCAGAACAGAAGTAGATACAAACAGGGTGGGCAAAATGAGCCCGATCACTATAAAAAACAATCAAAAAACCCTTTCTACACGAATAATCAGGGCACTCAACAAACAAATGGTCACCGTGGCCAAGATAGGGTGGAAATGATGGATGTCGACCCATCTTCCTCTAAACTCCGTCAACCGACTAACTTCCAAAAGCAACTAGGATCCAATTTAGGCCCACCGGCTGGGACAAACCGTATTATCGGGCACCAACAGGGTGCGTTCAAGAGGCCGGCTGGGTCCCAGAGATTCTCCTACCAGCGCAGACAGCGGGTTAATCACATCGCTCAGGAAGACCCAGATCAGTACGAACAAAAGTACGATCAGTTGGCGTCTGAGGCGGTGGAGGAGATCGATGAGGATAACAATCCGGGATACGAAAGTGATACTGTTCATTTTTTAGGGGAGAATCCCTGCTCCCGTTCGTCAAGCGAACAGTAGCAGGGAGAACAATAAATATCTTAATAGATACTGGGGCTGCGAAAAATTACATAAAGCCATTAAAAAAACTTCAGGGAATTGTCCCTGTAGAAGCCCCATTCATTGTAAAGACCCTACACGGCTTCAACAAAGTAAATCGAAAATGTTCCCTAACCATGTTCGGCATTAAAAGCCCGTTTTTTATCTTGCCAGAGCTATCAACTTTTGATGGCATCGTAGGGCTTGACACGCTGACCAAGGCTGGCGTCAATATAAACTTGGAAACAAAGAAACTCCACTTCGGGCATGAATCTGAAAAAATCTTATTCCACAAGTGCCCCAGCGTCAACTTCATGAAAATAGACGATATCGAAGTTCCACCAGCAGTAAGGGACGAATTTCTCAAAATGATGTCCAACCGTATAAAGGCATTTGCAGATCCAACTGAAATGCTGCCCTTTAATACGGCAATAGTAGCCACAATTAGGACCGAGGATGAGGAGCCGATCTACTCAAAGATGTACCCTTTTCCTGTAGGGGCCACTGACTTCGTCAATGACGAAGTGAAAGACCTTTTGAAGAACAAGATCATTCGGCCATCCAGGTCTCCGTACAACAACCCCATATGGGTTGTCGGAAAAAAAGGCACTGACAGTTCGGGTTCAAGCAAGAAACGGCTAGTCATAGACTTCCGAAAGCTTAACTCAAAGACCATACCAGACAAGTACCCGATGCCTTGTATCTCCATGATACTTTCAAATCTGGGGAAGGCAAGATACTTCACTACCCTTGACCTAAAGTCAGGGTACCACCAAATCACGCTAGCTGAACGCGATCGCGAAAAGACATCATTTTCGGTAAACGGAGGTAAATATGAATTTTGCCGGTTGCCATTCGGCCTCAGGAATGCATCCAGCATTTTTCAACGGGCCATTGACGACGTATTGCGGGAGCATATCGGCAAGATATGTTATGTGTACGTTGATGATGTCATCGTGTTTTCAAGGAGTGAGTCGGATCATGTCAGAGACATTGACACCGTGCTCAGCAGCCTTCACGATGCAAACATGAGGGTGTCAAAGGAGAAGTCCCAATTCTTTAAGGGACAAGTGGAATTCCTTGGTTTTGTGGTATCAACTGAGGGCACAAGAACAAGCCCCGATAAAGTTAAGGCCATTCAGGAGTTCAGGCAACCCTCCACCCTGTTTGCGGTAAGATCATTCTTGGGTCTTGCCAGCTACTACAGGTGCTTCATAAAGGACTTCGCTCAGATAGCAAGGCCAATTTCCAGTATTTTGAAAGGAGAAAACGGCAAAATCAGCAAGCAACGCTCGAAGTCTGTTCCTATACAGTTTGACGAGGTACAAAAGCAAGCCTTTGATAAACTTAGGAATATTTTGGCGTCGGAAGACGTTATTCTCCACTACCCAGACTTTAACCAGCCATTCGACCTAGCCACTGATGCCTCAGCCAGTGGCATTGGGGCGGTGCTGTCGCAAGGCAATAGACCCATAACCATGATTTCTAGGACTCTGAAGGACAGGGAGCTCAACTACGCGACCAATGAAAGAGAACTGTTGGCAATAGTTTGGGCCCTAGATTCGCTTCGTCACTATCTATATGGAAAGAGTGACATTAACATCTACACAGACCATCAGCCATTGATATTCGCAGTCTCGGATAGAAATCCCAATTCCAAAATAAAATGTTGGAAAGCGAGAATTGATGAGTGTGGCGCGAGAGTCTTATACAAACCAGGCAGGGACAACCATGTAGCAGATGCGCTATCGAGGCAAGGCTCTGGCCTTAGAGAGCCAGAGTCGATCCGACGCAGCTACAATTCATAGTGAAGCCTCGCTTACTTATGTAATTGAGGCCACAGACAAACCAGTGAACTGCTTCAGGAATCAAATAATTCTGGAAGAGGCAGACACCCCCTCAAAGCAGCTTCACATTCTTTTCGCTGAAAAAACCCGTCATAAAATTGATTTCGTCAGTCGGGACACACTTCTGGCATCCATCAAAGAGGTGGTAAAGCCTGGGGTCGTTAACGCCATCTATTGCACTCTACCGATTTTGGCGTCCGTGCAAAATGACCTTGTGAAGGCCTTTCCGGACACAAAGTTTCGGTATTGTAAGACCCTAGTGACAGACATTACAAACGATGGGGAACGAAGGGAGATAGTAACCACCGAGCACAATCGGGCGCACAGGGCAGCCCAGGAGAATGTAAAGCAGGTGTTGCGTGATTACTACTTTCCAAAAATGGAAAGAATCGCATCAGAAGTGGTATCTAACTGCAGGATATGCCAAAAAGCTAAGTATGACAGACACCCTAGAAGGCAAGAATTAGGGGTGACGCCGATACCGGCAAGAGTAGGCGAGTTGATTCATATCGACATTTTTTCCACCGCAGGAAAACACTTCCTAACCGCGATTGACAAATTTTCAAAATTTGCGGTAACGCAACAAGTCGCTTCACGCACAATAACTGACATTAAAATACCAATTTTGCAACTGGTGAACATCTTCCCAGCCATAAAGACCATTTATTGTGACAATGAGCCAGCCTTCAATTCTGAGACCATTCGGTCCTTATTGAAGAACCAATTCAACGTCGATGTAGCAAATGCCCCACCATTGCACAGCACATCAAACGGACAAGTAGAGCGCTTCCACAGCACCTTGTTAGAAATTGCCAGGTGTTTGAAGTTGCAACGCCAGGTTGACGATACGGTCGAGCTAATCATTCTAGCGACCATCGAATACAACCGTACCATCCACCCCGTCACAAACAAGACGCCCATGGATGTGGTCCACGCAAATTGTGACCTTGGGGAGGAGATAATGTTGAAACTGGTAAAGGCCCAGCAGGAGCAACTTAATAGAAACAACCCAAACAGACGAAATAGGACCTTCGATGTGGGAGAACAAGTCTTAGTAAAAGCTAACAGGAGGTTAGGAAACAAGCTAACTCCCCTCTGCACGGAGCAAAGGGTAGAAGCAGATCTAGGGACCACCGTTCTTATTAAAGGGAGGGTGGTCCACAAAGACAATTTGAGATAGATAAGCAAAGAAAAAAAAGGGTTTTGTAGCGTTAAGTTCAGGTCCTCAAAGACAATTAATAGTAAAAGTAAGAACCACCGTACGACATAATTAATAAGTGCTGTGCCTCTCGTTTCTTATAGGTCTCCCGTTCGATATCTCTACATCCTAGCAATCCTACTGCTAACAACCTTGACCGACTCAAAACTAACGGACTATTCACACGCAGACTATATCCCTGTAATTGACGGACAGACAGCAATATGGAACGAAACCTTTTATATAAAGCATGTCACGAACTTAACGGAATATGAACAGTAAATTCAGGAGACAATAGAATTAGCGAACATTTTCCCTCAAACACATATGAGAAAAATATTAGAGACACATACAAAACACCTACTAACACTGACTGCGGCACTGGGAGTTCACCACAGGTATGCGAGGAGCCTGAACATCCTGGGGTCAGCGCTGAAAGTCATCGCAGGGACTCCGGACTTTGATGACTTACAGCAATCGAGACAGGTTGAGTACGATCTAATTAAAGCCAACAATAGACAGATAACTATCAACTCGAGAACTCAAACACAAATCAATGCCCTCACCGAGACCGTAAACAAATTGCTAAAAGTAAACATAAATGAGGAAATTAACAATTCCCACCTATATGAGAACCTTCTAACCAGAAATAGAATTTTGACGCTTGAATTACAGAACATAATGATCGCCACCACTTTGGCAAAAGTAAATATTGTAAATCCAGCTATCATAGACAGTGATGACCTAGAGGCGATTTTGAGAAAAGGTTCCACAGATATCAGCGTAACCCAACTATTGGGCGCTGCAAATGTGAGGGCACTAGCTAATAAGGAATTAATAATTTTTGTAATAGAAGTACCTAGACCTAAGTTTATTTGCAAGAAAATAACCATCTTCCCTGTCGCGCACAAAGGCATAGCGATCCGGTTACCCGAGCCCATCATAGCAGAATGCGGCAACAAAGTCATCGGCGTCTCATCATGTATGGGGCCCCCATCATTAACCTTCTGCAAGGAGGCACCAGCGACTAGTTGCGCACAACAGCTGCACTTTGGTACTATGGCCCACTGCTGTACGCAACCGAACAATCTGCCCCCGATCTTGGAGGTGGACGAGGGTATTGTAATAATCAATGACGCCATCGCCACCGTGGCCGCCGATGATGGTCCCGAGCGTAGCATTGCGGGAACATACCTAGTGACCTTTGACCGGGTCGCCCTCATCAACGGCACAGAGTACACCAATTTCAATAATGCGCCGAAGAGGATCCCAGGCGTAGCAGCTTCCGCGAAGATCAACGTCACCAGCCACCAAACTCAGCTGAGCCTGCCGTACCTTCATAAGTTGAATGAGGAAAATCTGCAGCAACTGGCCGAGGTTCATACAAACCTTACGATCAACAAACACCACTCAAGAGGCGCTGGGTCAGCACTTTGGCTGGATAGCAACCAGCGTCGTGGGCGGCAGCGAAGGGCTTGCCTTTAGGAGTTTAGGATACTTAAGTTTAGTCTTTAGCGGTCAGCCGAGTGGCAGCAACATATTCGTTCTCGCCTTGCAGGCCCTTATTACTCACATTGTAATATCTTTGAACTTAATTCCATCTTATCCGGTTTAATATCAATAAAGATTGTGAAACAAATCTATACTTGTGTCAAATTAAATAATTACTTACATATGTATATGTATTAAAAGGAATATGTTACATATTGCTTAATTTCCTCACAAATATTACGCACACCCAAATATGCGGAAGAAGCGACTTATTAAAGTAGTTGAGTCTCTATGAAAATGTATGAGTGAAGATTAAAAATTGCACTATCTTTATCACAAATTCCTCAGCATAGCTGATTTGATTGATTTGTTAAGTCCCGAAGCATGGTTTATGTAGAGATTAATAGAGATATTGCATATCAGGACTACTGGAAAAAGTACTCTTGTAATTTTCTTTTTGTTTTACTATTTATTTTCTATCTACCTACATTTATTTTCTAATGCATTTTTTAAATACTTACCCGGCAAAAATCCAAAAGGGGTTTTTAAAAGTTGCATTTCAAAACCAGATCTCAAGTTTACGAATTCGAACTCGATGTATAAATATATACATATGCATGTATGTACATATGTGTATATATGTAATTATATATATTGTTTTTTTTTTTACCACCGCTTGAGTATCTTAAAGGCAATTAAATGATAAAAGGCACAAGCACGAACTTTTCTTACATTTCCTATCTTACAATAATGGCTTTGTCAGCCTCCAGCGCGTAGTTTCTGAACTTTCACTCAACACTAAACAAGGTACAAATATTTGTTCCAGCATTTATTCACGCTAAATTAGCTGCACTTGGCATGCGCAAGATTGGCTTGGCCTATCCACTTCGCAGTGTAAGCGCTGCTCCAGATCCCCTTCATTTACTGGCCAGCTAGTTTCAAGCGGATGTGCACATGTACATATGTATGTGCATTTGTTCTTGGCGTGCACAGTTTTTAAGATACGAGAAAACTAAAAACGCGTAATAATAGAGAATAAATATATATGCATATCAGAGCGTGTAACCAGAAATAGATAAAATTATAAAGATAGCCACAATGTAGAAAACCATTTCGAAAGGCATCGTTCCCTTTTGCTCTCTCTTACACGCGACCCCGTCTGCTTTGGTCGTTCGTCCAGATGAGCGCCTAGATCTCAGAGACTATAAGAGCTAGAGCAACCAAACTTTTTATCCAAGCTCCTTCCGCTTCCACAAAGGACGAAAATCTGTGGAATCCACAATTGTTAAAATACGAGAAAACCAAAAACGCAAAAGTATCTATCAGATTTCCGAATCTGGATCAGGTCGGATTACTACTACAGGCAGAAGGAACAAATTAAATTTCAGTGGCTACGGAACGCCATTCAAGCAATTACTCATTCCATCTGTCTCTCGCACACACTTCCACGAGGCGTACATATGTACATGTAGAAATGTAGAAATCATATGTAAAAACATATGTAAGCAAAAATGGAAACAGAGAATAAAGGAATCCTTAACATTTTCTTAATTTTCTTTTTTGGATAAAATGCAATTCGTTCCTTTTTCGAACATATAATAAATTACATAAATCGTAAGCACACATACATATATACTGACTAAGTACCGGGTATAAAATACCGGGTATAAACGTTCCTGCGCGATTATTTTTAATTATTTAAAGCTGTGCAACATCTAATCTCAAAGTACCTGCAATGGTCACCAGCTTGCTAAAAATTTGGAATAATTATTGGTAAGTAAACAAGAACAAGGCGCGCGTTGTGAGCAAAGATCGCGGTTCTACTCTATACCCGGTAATCAGTGAGCTTCTGACTTACATACATACGAGTATATCATTTATACAACATATTTTCTGCTCGCACAAGGGTCGAATTGCTGTTTTGTAGATATTTGTCCCTTGTGTGGTCTGAAGAAGATATTTTTCTTTAGTGAGTGATGTGGGGGTGGGCTGAAATTTGGAAATGCACTTGTAACAGGAGTGTGGATATAAAATTTGTTTTCTCTAGCTTTAATAGTCTCTCAAAGCTCGGAAAGCACTCGGAAGCTGGTCTCTTCCATGAATAGTAGGTTAAAAGCCGTAATAAAGGTTAGGGGATTACATACTAAGTATTAAAATACCTGTTTAACCTTTTATTCGACTAATATTCAATTTTTTTGTGGATGGATCATTCTGGCTTTGACCTGTATTTAAGATATATTTTAAGTTTTTATTTTATTTTTAAAACTGAGCAATATTTAATCAGCAAATAAAGTTCCTTTTTTAACTGTGATAAAACATACAAAAAACTAGCGTTTAAACATTTTTAGTTTTTCGTCTATTTTAAAATTTGTAGCACTTTAAACTTTTTATTTGCCACTGGATCGTTTTGGCTTTGAGCCACTGTATATCTAGTACATTATAACTGGTTGTATTGAACTTTGCAACTTTGAAAATCTAATAAATGCAGCTGTATAATACGACCCAATTTTTTTGTAGTCTCAGCTTACTGTCTGGAAGATATTAGGCTTTCAAATTCAAATTTCATAATTTTTTGCTGTATATTTTCAAGAAATTTTTTACTTTAAAAACTCTGGAAACTTAGATAGACACACTAATTAGGCGTCGTTTACAGTATCGCTTGTAAGAATCGATGAATAAACGGCTAAGTTACAACCGAACAAACTTTCATTTCATCAGCCGAATTTCGCCGATAAATTCCGTAAGCCGACGTATAACCGTTTTTTTCCCTACAAAAATTTTAACGGTAAAATGGCATTTGGGATAGTGCCATATGATGCATATGAAGTTTTGGTGAAACGGCTGCAGCTTGGCCGTTTATCCATCAATTTTTAAAAACGATACCTTAAACGACGCCTAATTAATGTGACTATCTAAAACTAAAAATGTAAGATATAAGAAGAGATAGAAGAAGGAGAGCCAACTTCTTGAAATTTTGTATAAAGTCTTGATTTTAAGTTTTTTAGATGAGATAGCTCCTTGGTAAACCAAGGGGGTTTTCGTGATCTAATCGGACAGGAAAGTGGGACACAAGAGACAAAAAGTGAGTCCAGTGCATCATAGAAAATGTTTGTGCCTGTCGTAACATCACTGCACAAATATAAAGCGGACCAATCAAAATCCCTAATGAGGTTATTAAGCTTCGTAAACTCGGACTTACGGAAGCAGCGGACACATTGGGGTAGTTTACCCGACCGATCCAATACAGTTCGTCCTAGGTCGAGCGACACTTCGAAAGTAGGATGGTAGGCATCTTCAGGTATAGTGAGCGGGGGGACTCGAGTTAACAACGCTAAGGTCGCATCCGTTATAAAGCACAGATCAAGAAATCGACCCAAGGAATTTCTAACATGGTTAACTTGAGACAGAGACAGGTCAATCAAGCCGTCAACAAAGTCATGACGTGCCATGGGTACCAGGCTATTAGACTCATTTGCCGAAGACCAAACAATTCCTGGCAAGTTGAAGTCACCAAGAACTATCATGTGATCTTTGTCAGATAGCGAGGAAGAGATAGCGGTTAAGGCGGACAAATGCTGCTCGTAAATTGCGATATCCGAAGAAGGTGGAATATACGAACAAGTTATGAAAACTGAGAAAGCGGGAAGAATCAGTTTTACAAATAGAAATTCCAGTTCCTGCTGGATCTGGACTGTGAAAAGTTCCGACGTGAAGTTTGAGTCCACAGCAATCAGAACCCCTCCTGCACGTCGAGACGAACGATCCTTTCTATAAGTTGTGTACCGACCTGCCAAAACTTCGGAACTAAGAATGTCCGGCTTTAACCAGGTTTCGGTAAACACAATAACGTTGGATGCAAATGCGACACTATCCAGGAAAAGAATGCTGAGCTTACTACGCAAGCCTCGAACATTCTGTTTTGCGAACATATAATAAATTTCATAAATCGTAAGCTCATAAATGTATGTATATACTGACTGAGTACCGGGTATAAGGTAGAGCCGCGGCATCTGCCGCGGCTCACAACGTTCCCCCTCGTTGAATTTCGATTTATAGTGAGTTATTTTACTACCTCTGTTTTTCTCCTCATAATGTTTTTCATCTAATTCTCTTATTTACCCTGTCTTTTTAAAGGGATTGGTTATTTTGGATTTCACTTATGGGAATTGTTTAAATCGTATATCGATTTCATAATCTTTACGTTTTTATTAAACTGGGCAATTTTTTTTTTTTATTCAATTGTGTATCAAATTCAATTTCTGCGTATGTCAGCAGACTTCCTGTTCGTAGTGCTATGTTTTGTCTTATGATTATAAGTAAACAGGATTACCTCGAATTTTCAAGGAACCCTTGATTATGATACACAATTGAACAAGGAAAAACAAGTTGCACGAGAAACTACCTGGATATTATTATTTCAAGGCCGGAGATTCCATTTTCGCTAGAGTTGATTTGTATTTTCACATCTTTCGAGATTAGCGGCTGGCAAAAATCCTCTAGCTGAACCTTCCACAAGGATGGCAGCTGAGCAATGGGCACTGGATTATCCCGAA
Organism: Drosophila algonquin; assembly: GCA_035041765.1. Lineage (NCBI taxonomy): Eukaryota > Metazoa > Arthropoda > Insecta > Diptera > Drosophilidae > Drosophila > Drosophila algonquin. Next base: position 6,039 of record JAWNKY010001022.1, on the reverse strand, counting down.
TAAGGGTAATGCATTGTCGCTTGCTCTGTCCAAGGTTGTGGAGTGTCTAACTAAAGCAAAGACCCAGCGTCTTCTCGATCTCAAATCGGGGAACCTGGGTCAGAGCAATGGCTAGAGGGGCCTAATGGCCAGGCATAAAACGATAGGAGGTGGTTCCCCCGAAAAAGATGAACTACTATGGACCTTCGGACCAAATTTGGAGGGGAAGTTGGAGCAAGCACGCTCGTCTCTCCGTGTCACCAGGAAGGATGTGAAGGCAAAAGTGTAATTCAAGGCCACCCTTAAAATAATGAGCAGTTTTCAAGGCAAGGCGGAGATATCTAAAGCGGAGAAAGCTAGGCTAGCTTGGGCTATACAAAAGGTAGGGGAGGCCCGCAAATACTACTTACAGTTTCCCCAAATGAAGACAAATAGACCAACAAGGTAGAAGAATACAGCTACCAAAAGGCAACGCTCGACTGAGAGCCCAAGAGAGCAGAATCTTCGCCAAAGGTAGTCAAACAGATATCGACCTGACCGAGAAACACCTGATCGTAGCTCTCATCGATAGACGTGATGAGAACAGAAGGATGATGGCGGCGCAGTGAAAGTTGGTGCACGGATAGAGGAGGACCCAACAGCTCTCTTGACCACCTTCGATGTGGCTGCGTGGTTGAACGGGTCGAAATCCTGAAAAGCAACGACGACCCGACGTTGAGGTGGCTGACGCAAATGGTCTGCCAACTGGAAGCGATGCACTATGGGGAATTTGACCACTTTTTGTGGCCTAAATTAATAACTTTCAAACGAAGCAATATTTTTATGGTCGGTTTTTTGATATGAGTTAATAATAGTAAGAGGAAGATATTTTGAAAAAATGGGCGTGGTAGCTCTTTTCTATACCCGCTAATCGAGAGTACCGTCTTTATGAGCGCCTAGATCTCAGAGACCATAAAAGCTGGATGGACCAAATTTTGTATCCAAGCTCCTGTTATATCACACTTTAACAAGTGTAGTTCAAAATTTCGCTCCGCCCTTTTCCGCCCACGCAAAGAACGAAAATCTGTGGTATACACAATTTTGATATTACGAGTAAAATAAAAACGCAGAATAATAGAAGATGACTATTTCTATCAGGATGTTGAATCTGGATCAGATCGGATCAATAGTATAGCCACAATGAAGAGAACCATTTTCTCTCTCACACACCACCCTGTGTGCTTTGCATATTCGTCCAAATAAGCGCCTAGATCTCAGAGACTAAAAGAGATAGAGCAGCCAAAGTTTCTATCCAAGCTTCTGTGATATCACTTCAATACAAGTGTATTTCAAAATTTTGACACGCCCCCCTCCGCCCCCACAAAGGACGAAAATCTGTGGAATCCACAATTTTTAAGATAAATGAAAACCAAAAACGCAGAATCATGGGAAATTACCATATCTACCAGATTGCCGAATATGGATCAGATCGGATCAATATTATGGCCAGAAGAAACAAATTAAATTTCAGTGGCTACGCAACGCCTGCCAAGCGCTGACTCATGCCCCCTCCCTCTCTCTCACTGTCCTAAACACTTGTACGTCTCAAATATGTAGTTATACATGTCATGTAGAAATGTAGGCGCAGATATACAAAGCTTATGTAAACAAAAATGGAAACATGTATAAAAATTCCAAAAAATTCATTTTTTTAATTTAAATATTATTTTTGTCCCTTTTGAGAACATATAATAAATTTCATAAATCGTAGGCTCATAAATGTATGTATGTATATACTGACTGAGTACCGGGTATAAGGTAGAGCCGCGGCCTTTGCCGCGGCTCACAACGTTCCCTCTCGTTTTAATAGTATTTTATAGAATAATTTTTTATTAATAGATCAACAAAATACGGAACACAATGGGGACGGGCTCATCCTGGAAGAACATGGAAAGTAAGTCCTTACAAGTCAAAAAACTAAACAAAAACATAATAAATTAATCCATATTATTTCAGTGACGATGCAATTGAAGTTATCGAACGAGCCCCATGGATCCCCAAAACTGACATATGTACATAATTGTAATATTAAATAAAAGCAAAAGAAAATAAATGAATATACGCCTTACTTTTTCATCTAAAATCTTTACTTATTATTTTCCTAACATTTCGAGAAAACCATCGCTTATAAAATGCATGATTTTTCGGGTAAAAAGATCACTTATTATGTGCCTTATTTTTCGGCTAAAATCATCACTTATAGTATACCTTATTTTTCGGCTAAAATCATCACTTATAGTAAGCCTTATTTTTTCGAGAAAATCATCACTTATAGTAAGCCTTATTTTTTCGAGAAAATCATCACTTATAGTAAGCCTTATTTTTTCGAGAAAATCATTACTTATAGTAAGCCTTATTTTTTCGAGAAAATCATCACATATAGTAAGCCTTATTTTTTCGCACTTCTCGATGACCATGTCATCCCCTATGCTCCTAGGACATCGCAATGTTAACGTGAGCAGTTCATCGTTCCGCGCGACATCACTTATGTCATCTGGGGTGCTCACGCTGAAATCGATGTGTGAGCACATTTGTAAGCGATGGCCCGTACTGCAGGGTAAATATATGTACATTATGAATGTATTACAAGTGTATGTATGTACATATGTATGTATACTTCTCCTTTAGTACTCCTTCGGCACCGGTGCCGAACTAGTTGCCGAACTAGTTGCATTTCTCACGTACCTGGTTCCACTTCGTTTCCCCGACAATGTATTTCAGCGGATAATTTAACACATGCATGTCCTAGGGCGGAACCACCCCTGGTCCACTATCGATTCCCCTTCGATTACCTCGGCCTTAGCCGCGGCTCACAACGTTCCCTCTCGTTTTAACTTTAAACTTTGAGAAAAATTACTCTGTGCAAAAAAAAAATGTTGCCGGACAGAAAACAGGTGATTTTGAAAGCTGTTAACTTAAGAGTGGTTCGCTCTGTTAAAATTTCGATTACGTACCATTGAAGACCAATGTTATTCCGATATATATCCGTTAAAAATTTTTAATTTTAACGACTTTTGGAAAATAGGTTTTGGCCAGAAAAAGTGGTCAAATTCCCCATAGTGCGATGTGGGGGCCAAACTAGAAGTGGTGGACAGCGCACGTATGACCTGACAGTAGTGATGCTAGAGAGCGAGGAGAGCCTTCTGGTAGCTTCCTGCTAAATGGTACGTGACAAGCCCAAACCACCCGAGGAACTAAGGAGCCTGGCGGCAGAAGTCGACTAACAACTTTTCATTGGTACGGGTACCATGCACATCAAAATGTTTGAGGAAGCCCCGACATCAAAGATAGAGGTAAGATCCTCCTTGACTTTGTATTATCTATTAACTTAGACTTAAAAAAGGTGGGAGAGGAACATACCTTCGTAATTCATAACTCGCCGTTCTCTTTCGTAGTGATCAGGCGCGTTTTTGTTTTGAGCTCCGCTTATCCTCCATTTATTTTGCATAAGCAGTGTATTTTTTAAAATAACGACGAAGAAACTCACAAATTAACTGCTTTCATAAATTCTATCCGTAAGCGCAAGTGCATGCCTTTTAATTCTATATAATCATAACTTAATCATTTTTATGAGTCGGTAAACATTGGTTTTTGTTGTTGCTTCTCGTAAGTACGCATTGCATTACATGACCAGCTGAACATCCCCTGCTGGCTCTGCGATAGCGTAGTGCACGCAAAATGCGCTGGGGTCTCGTGGGTGGTGCCATCTCCAAACGCAATGGCTTGCATTATAGTTGTGAGGCATGCCTTTTGGATAAAGGGAAAATTGTCGTATTTATGAAGCAGACCCGGAAGGGCTTTAAGGAGCCGACCGAGGGCTTTAAACAGCAATACAATCGGTTTCTAGTCATGGAGTCTCAAGTTAGTGGCTAACAACTACTGAATAAGGCTCCTAGGCGCAAAAGGGTCACTCCGCGAGATCTGTAAGAGCCAACTGTGCCTAATTCAGTTGATGCGTTAGGCGGCGTTAAACATATAAAATAGCCAGCGGTGCAGCAGTAAAGTAAATCTGTATTATTACTATTCATTGTTTGCACTGCCCACTGTACCACATTGTTATACATATTTGTGTATATACATATATACATACATGTATGCTTCCGCACGGCAGCCTATGCAACCGTCCTCTCTCGTCTTTCTTTCTTTCTTCTTCGCTATTGCTCTCTCGATCTGTCACACTCTCGCTTGCAGTAGGGCACGGGCAATTCGGCCCGACTGCCCCAAAACCGTCTGGATATCGACGCGCTCGCATTAGTGCACGGGCAATTCGGCCCCCCTGCCTTTGCAGCTTTTCAACTGACACTGTCTTTCAACCGACCCCTCGCGTCTTCAATCTGACCACGTTTTGAATCTACGTGCTTCCGTCGTGTGTTATTGACATACCTTACACGAACCATTCCACTTTTCCTTCCTGTATCACAATAAACTGTATCAAACTTAACTCTCGTCGTCTTCAATATATCGCAAACTACGCTGCCAAAAAAGCTCGGTGAACAGTGCTTAAGACTAATTAGATATTAAGATAGAGAATAGATAGAAGATATAGAATAATAGTAGATAATTATGATATATGATAATTATAATATATCAATAATATGTGTATATAATAATAACATGTGTAACAATAATATGTGGGGATAATTTGTGATAATAACACTGTGATAGTCAAAAAAAAAAGACAAGACCAAACTCGACGGTTTCCCCCTATTTCGGGTCCTACGAATCGAACTGCATCATTACTTTTTTGAGTTACAATCATGGTTTCATACAAAATTTTTCGTTGAAGTTTTTCATCAAAGTGGCCCATTGTAAGAGAAAGGCACATTTTTCTTCGGTCTCTAACTTTCGTAATGTTGACTTTTTTGGTAAACTTTCTTTGGCAAAGCTTCTCAGAATATTCTGATTTGTGTTGGACATTGGTAGATGAGTCTTATTAAATTTAAAAATCGCGCGATTTTTTTTTTTAATTTTTTCGCCTGCGGCGCTACTTTTTCATTTATATAATACAGCACAACTACTTTTATACATTCATATGTATCTCCCACAGGATTCTGAAGCCGAGGAATAAACCCACCAATTATGTATATATATTTGACACGTGTGTCTCCTCTGCTCAATAAAATGAAATAGAAATGGGAGTAGCCGGCGCGACAAAATGGTAAATCCCATTGACCGTTACAATGTCTCGCCATAGTGTTGAGACGACTCGCATTCATTGTGGCCAGTTATCCTACTTTATAGCTAGTTTACAGCTACTTTGTAGCTATTTTATTATGTGTTAAATGAAATATAGCTTTAATTTCAAACTAGCTATTTTATAGCTAACTTCGCAGCACAAATAAACAGAAAAAAACCAACAACAACATGCCATTTTTGGCCTGAAAAACTCTAAACTTTAAATATTAAAAAAAAAACTAGAAGCGACCGCCACAAAATTTTTTTACCAAAATTCATGATAAATCGGGGTCTATCCAGGAAAAAAATCGTTAAATTCTGAGAGGTAGTCCATGTATTTAACATTTACCGTTTGCGAGTATGTACTTCGGGTACACGCTCACACATTGGGCTTTGCTTCTATTTCACCAGACACCCAGATATTTTTCGTAGACGAGTGTCGATCATTTTCGTACTCGTAGCGAATGTAGAGAAGCAAGGATTGTGGGCAAAGTACAAATTTTTTACCCGGGTGCCTTTAAGACACTCGGGTGCCACGAAAATATCCGAGTGTTCTTGCACTGGTCGACTGATTTTTTTCCACTGATTTACACATATTAGCGGTCTAGTTCAGTCGTTAAACATCGGCCTGAATTTCTAAATTTGTTATTAAAGTTTATCAACATCCAATGAAGCTGTAAAAAAATAGTTTTTTATTTTCAATATACATACATGTGTACATACATGTGTAAGTTAACGAGAGTTAACTGAATCTGCCACTGGATGGAGCGGACTCTGCATTATTGTCGAATAAGCAGTTTTCGTCATCTGTGGGATCGCGATCGGCGCGACCGATCGCCCGAATGC
>JAWNKY010001015.1:0-10440 GCA_035041765.1 Drosophila algonquin | reverse complement strand
CGGGCCTTGGACAGACTGAGAGGCTGTACCCCGGCCTGAGACAGGAACTTCCTTACAAGTTGCGAAAAATAGAATAGCACCACCACCACAAGCAACTTTTAAATAGTTGCCAAACTCACATTTTTAACTTTATGGAAACTTTAAGCACATTTTTAGAAATGGAAGACTCTTATAAACATATGAATATAAAAAAAATCGTCTTCCTTTTGAACGTTTTTAAGTTATTTAAGAAAATTCCTTGAAAGTGATAAAATTCGGCGAAAAAAATAATAGCACCACTTTTCAAAAATTGAATTTAAAACAAAATAATGACCAAAAAGTAACAAATTCCTTAGTTAACTATTTTGAACTATTATTACTAAATCTATAATATTCATTTAACATTTAGTACCATGTCCTTTTTTGGCAATAACAGCTGCGTAGCGTCTTGGCATGGAATCAATCAAGTCCTGGCCTAGTTTTAGGACCAGGACCCTTCAATTTATACCCAAAGTGATCCGATAGTGGCTGGCTTGGAAGTAGCAACCGCCTTCTTAACGTAGGACCACAGATTTTTGATAGGATCAGGTCAGGTGACTGAGCAGGCCACTCCAAAACGTTCACACAGTTTGCCCTGAACCATTCCTTTGCTTTCTTGCTGGTGTGTTTGGGGTCATAAACCTGTTAAAAGACCAATACGAACGGACTTTCATATTCTGCAAAGGATAGCATTACTGTCTCCACGATATTCACCTACACGTGCTAAAACCATCATGGGTTTTGTTCCTAGTGTACCTACTCCATAGTGGAAAAAGCAGGCCCATACCATTACACTACACCCTCCATGCTTATCGGTTTTTGTGGTGTACTAAAGTTTGTATTCTACTTTCCTTGGACCTCTAACGTATGATCGAGATCCTTTTCCACCAAACATAGCCACTTTGGACTCATCTGACCATAGAATATTCGTCCATTGTTGGGATGTCCGATTTGCTTGAACACTGCCTAACCTCATGTGCTTAGTAATATGTCTCGCGTTTAAAAGTGGTATCTTTCTTGGGCTGCAGACTTTTATATTATATTGGCTAAGATATGTACTAACTTTTTGATCCATCGCATTTATTTTAAGCTCTTCTTTAAGCTCGGTAGCTGACCTAAAGGGAACCTTCTTTCTCTGACGAATCCGTCTTTTGCCATGAAGAGGGGTCAAAGATCGTTTTCGTCCGCTTTTTTCAGCCTTTTCTTCATAGTTTAGGACGATTTTAATCATTTTATTGGAATATCATACTAATCGACCAACTTTTCTGTACGTTTTTCCGTTTAATATCAGTTTTTTGGTCAGACCTCTCATCTCCGCAGTGCAGTGCTTTCCACGTCCCATTGTAATGATTATTATTAACTTTTATGACAGAAACAATGAAATCTTAGTCAAAACTAATGAATACGTGCCTTTTACAAAGACAATTTTGAGAAATATAGAAGCTTCACTAAGAAAATGGCTAGTGGTGCTATTATTTTTTTCGCCGAATTTGATCACTTTCAAGGAATTTTCTTAAATAACTTAAAAACGTTCAAAAGGAAGACGATTTTTTTTATATTCATATGTTTATAATAGTCTTCCATTTCTAAAAATGTGCTTAAAGTTTCCTTAAAGTTAAAAATGTGAGTTTGGCAACTATTTAAAAATTTTTTGCGGTGGTGGTGCTATTATTTCTTTCACAGCTGTATAACTACATATTTGAGACGTACAAGTGCTTGCGACAGAGAGAGAGGGGATGAGTCAGCGCTTGGCAGGCGTTGCGTAGCCACTGAAATTTAATTTGTTTCTTCTGGCCATAATATTGATCCGACCTGATCCAGATTCGGCAATCTGGTAGATAATTAAAAATCTTGAAAATTATGGATTCCACAGATTTTCGTCTTTTGTGGGGGCGGAAGGAGGCGTGGCAAAATTTTGAAACAAACTCGTGCTGGTTTGATATCACAGAAGCTTGGATAGAAAGTTTGGTTGCTCTAGCTTTTATAGTCTCTGAGAACTAGGCGTCAAAAAATACGAATGGGCAAAGCAGATGGGGTCGCGTGTGAGAGAGAGCGAGAGGGAATGATGAATTTCGAAATGGTTTTCTTCATTGTAGCTATATTAATGATCCGATCTGATCCAGATTCAACACTCTGATATAAATGGTCATTCTATATGATTCTGCGTTTGAGTTTTCTCGTATCTTCAAAATTGTGTACGCCACAGACTTTCGTCCTTTGTGCGGGCGGAAAGGGGCGGGGCGAAATTTTGAATTAAATTTGGAGTAGTGTAGTGTAGTGGAGTAGTGGAGTAGCACATGGGTGGCCAACAGACATTAGAGCGACACAATTAGCCTTTTTAAAGGAAGATGTCAACAGTTGGTGGCCCGTGCTGAAGCAAAGTGAAAAAAGTCTTTCGACAGAAAAATATCCATAATTAATAAACGACTCAAAAGAAAGGACCAATGGCAGAAATTGAGTTTTGCTATTTAAATTTGCAAAGCATCCTGTTTTGGAACGTTCTTGGTTCCTATTAACTTATTAAAATTTGCAAAGTCAGGGTACAATATCAAGAAGAAGTAGTAAATCTACCCCACCTCATCTTGCCGAATAGATCTGAAAACGAGAGGGAACGTTGTGAGCCGCGGCAAAGGCCGCGGCCCTACCTTATACCCGGTACTCAGTCAGTATATATATACATACATATATGAGCCTACGATTTATGAAATTTATTATATGTTCTCAAAAGGGACAAAAATAATATTTAAATTAAAAAAAAATTTTTTTTGGAATTTTTATACATTTTTCCATTTTTGTTTACATATGCTTTGTATATCTGTATAACTACATATTTGAGACGTACAAGTGTTTAGGATAGAGAGAGGGAGGGAGCATGAGTCAGCGCTTGGCAGGCGTTGCGTAGCCACTGAAATTTAATTTGTTTCTTCTGGCCATAATATTGATCCGATCAGATCCAGATTCGGTAATCTGGTAGATATGGTAATTTCCCATGATTCTACGTTTTTGGTTTTCATTTATCTTAAAAATTGTGGATTCCACAGATTTTCGTCTTTTGTGGGGGCGGAAAGGGGCGTGGCCAAATTTTCAAATACACTTGTGCAGGTTTGGTATCACAGGAGTTTGGATAGAAAGTTTGGTTGCTCTAGCTCTTATAGTCTCTGAGAACTAGGCGCTCATTTATATGAATAAGCAAAGCAGACAGGGTCGCGTGTGAGAGAGAGCGAGAGGGAATGATGACTTTCGAAATGGTTTTCTTCATTGTAGCTATAATAATGATCCGATCTGATCCAGATTCAACACTCTGATAGAAATGGGCATTCTCTATGACTCTGCGTTTTTAGTTTTCTCGTATCTTCAACATTGTGTACGCCACAGACTTTTGTCCTTTGTGTGGGCGGAAAGCGGCGGGGCGAAATTTTGAATTACATTTGGAGTAGTGTGATCACACAGGAGACTGGATACAAAACTTGGTTGCTCTAGCTTTAATGGTCTCTGAAATATAGGCGCAAATGAAGACGGACGGACGGACGGACGGACGGACGGACAGACGGACGGACGGACGGACAGACAGACATGGCTATATCGACTCGGCTATTGATGCTGATCAAGAATATATATACTTTATGGGGTCGGAAACGCTTCCTTCTGTGCGTTACACACAACCGTTATCCCCACAAATCTAATATACCCTTTTACTCTTCGAGTACTGGGTATAATAATGGTGCGGTCGAATTCCAAAAATGTTTATTATTATTTTTATAATTATATTATATTTAAAGTTATCTCCTAGACTTAATATACATATGTACATAATAATATTGTTATGGAAATTGCATATAAAATCCCATTCTCCATCCCTTATACATTTCATTTTTTTTTTTATATCCATACTTTATGATGCAAGAGATGGAAAAAGCTTTAAATCATTGTCACGGATTTTTATTTGAATGAAAGGAACTAACTTTTATTTCCAGAGCATTATAGTCTTCGAAGGAACAATAAATATTGATAAAACATACTTCCAACGCGGTGCACCGGCGAAAATCCCTTTGGCCTCCGTCGTTTATCAATTTTATGTGACACCAAAGGCTCCAAGGCTAGGATTACTTTCTCTTTTTTGTGTGACAGCGTGGGCATATGATAGTGAATATATGCAATTGACTTATGGACATATGATGGAAGGGTCGCGTCACGTACACAGTGGATTGGCCAACATATAAATTTATTTGAACCTTTTGCAGCTCAAACAATGTAACACTCTAAAAGGATTATCTGGTGAATATTTAAATATTAAGTATCTCTTTAAAGCAAATTTCGAGAACCTTCGCCTAGTGCTGCTTTTGTCTAAGCCAACGCATTTTGCTACCTATTTTGCCAGAGGTACCATTGGGGTTTTTCGCATCATACATTAACTTGGTGTGAAGTTTCTGCGAGAGCAAATAAGTACAAAAGTCATTGAACAATCATTAAAACCATGTAAAAGCCTATTTCTGTGACCAACGAAATGGCCACCCCCAGGAGCGTCCATTGCTGCCACGGGTGCAGGAACATATGTATGTATGTATACATATGTTATGAAAACTTCTGCAGATCGAATCAATTTGTTCCCCAATCAGTCCCGTTGTGGTAGATATAAATTCCACTTGTAGAATCGTTTATATGAACGATAGATACATATGTAGATATGTATCCTATATACATATGTATACGCTCGTGCTGTTGAACAATAACCATTGTGGCTCGAAAAAACGTTAAAGCCATGGACAGCAGATGATTTCAATTGCATTTCGACCGCAGCCCCACATGTCACCGACCAAAAAGGATATGAATGATTTGGATATCGAATATAAGGACTTGGAAATAGACCAACAAGAATATTGTACATGCGGTGCCTTATGCCTTAAAATCAAAGCCACAATTTGCTTGAAATTCAAGAGCTGCCAGAGTTGGCTTCGAATCGTAGATTTAAGCAAAATGCCACTGCAGAGAGAACAACTTTTACGTAAAGGTATTTCCTGTACAATGTTCTGCTTTCGAATGGGAAATGCAATCGACAAGAATTTTGAAGGTAGGGAACTGGTACGGGAGCTGCCTTTGTGAGCAGTCAAAAGGCAGCAATAAAATTGTATGTCGCACAGGGACCATTGAAATCGAATCGAATGGCAGGAAAAGATAAAAATGGAATATACACACGATATACATACATAGATAAGTAAGTATAATGAACTGATTTAAGATATGTGCCTGCAGCATTTATTTGCATTCAACGCAAAATCTGTTAGCTGCTGGCTGTGCCCCAGAAAAGCGAGTCCTGGCCAAAGGGGTGGGATGATGAGCCAAGATTGACATATGTATTCCCCAAGTGACAGCTAATGTCTGTGAATGAGCTGTAAAGTGCCACTCTCCGCTTCCCCCAGTTAACGACCAACCCATTGCATTTTTTTTGTCATTTCATATCACTTACAGAACGGCTGGTTCTGGAAAATCTCGAACATTAAAATAAAACGAGGGGAAACGTTGTGAGCCGCGACAAAGGCCGCGGCTCTACTTTATACCCGGTACTCAGTCAGAATATATGTGACCTTATAATTTATGCAATTTATTATATGTTCGCAAAATGGAAGAATTAAATTTTGGGCAAAAAATAATATTTCAAAAACTGAAGTCAAACCATATTAGGAATAGTTATACATGTTTCCAATTTTGTTTGTATATGCTTTTTACATCTGCTTATACATTTCTACATGTATAACTACATATTTGAGACGTACAAGTGTTTGCGACAGAGAGAGAGGGAATGAGTCAGCGTTTGGCAGGCGTTGCGTAGCCACTGAAATTTAATTTGTTTCTTCTGGCCATAATATTCATTCGACCTGATCCATATTCGGCAATCTGGTAGATATGGTCATTTTCCATGATCCTGCGTTTTTGGTTTTCATTTATCTTAAAAATTGTGGATTCCACAGATTTTCGTCTTTTGTGGGGGCGGAAAGGGGCGTGGCAAAATTTTGAAACAAACTCGTGCTGGTTTGATATCACAGGAGCTTGGATTGAAAGTTTGGTTGCTCTAGCTTTTATAGTCTCTGAGAACTAGGCGTCAAAAAATACGAATGGGCAAAGCAGATGGGGCCGCGTGTGAGATAGAGCGAGAGGGAACGATGACTTTCGAAATGGTTTTCTTCATTGTAGCTATATTAATGATCCGATCTGATCTAGATTTAACATTTTGATATAAATGGTCATTCTCTATGATTCTGCGTTTTTAGTTTTCTCGTATCTTCAAAATTGTGCACGCCACAGACTTTCGTCCTTTGTGCGGGCGGAAAGGGGCAGGGCGAAATTTTGAAATACATTTGGAGTAGTGTGATCACACAGGAGACTGGATACAAAACTTGGTTGCTCTAGCTTTAATAGTCTCTGAGATATAGGCACAAATGAAGACGGACGGACGGACGGACGGACGAACGGACGGACGGACGGACAGACAGACATGGCTATATCGACTCGGCTATTGATGCTGATCAAGAATATATATACTTTATGGGGTCGGAAACGCTTCCTTCTGGGCGTTACACACATCCGTTATCACCACAAATCTAATATACCCCTATACTCTTCGAGTACCGGGTATAATAATATACCCCTATACTCTTCGAGTACCGGGTATAAAAAGGGGGAAAATAGTCAAGAGAACTTTTTAGAGAGCTTCCCCTGCAGTCACCGTAAGGTGTGCAAAATCATTGAACTTACAAACATAAAAAACTTAAATAAAACTATAATTTTCAAAATTTATTTTTTTCAAAATTTTCCTTAAAGTTAACAAAATAACAATCTTTGAAATAATCTTCGGAATAATCTTTTAAAAATTGTTGGATTGTCAAATAGCTCTTGTGCACTTTGATAGCGATTTGCTGTAGTGGCATCCCCATTTCGCGATATGCTGAAATTTTAGTTCGCTCATCATTTGAAGGATATCGACTTTGAGACATTCTATTGAAAATATTTGCATTTAACATATGAAACAGGTTAATATCACCAAAAACTCACTTTAAATGTTGATCTAAACAAAAACGCAAAGAAAACAAATAATTTAGATGCTCTGATGCACTTCTAAGATGCCATCGACTACTATTGTAAGGTCAATTATTTCGTTCAGCATTACGAGGCGCGAGAGCTTTCATGAAAGCATAACGGAACCTAATTCTTTTTATACCCGGTACTCGAAGAGTATAGGGGTATATTAGATTTGTGGGGATAACAATTGTGTGTAACGCCCAGAAGGAATCGTTTCCGACCCCATAAAGTATATATATTCTTGATCAGCATCAATAGCCGAGTCGATATAGCCATGTCTGTCTGTCCGTCCGTCCGTCCGTCCGTCCGTCTGTCCGTCTGTCCGTCTTCATTAGCGCCTATATCTCAGAGACTATTAAAGCTAGAGTAACCAAGTTTTGTATTTAGTCTCCTGTGTTATCACACTACTCAAAGTATATTTCAAAATTTCGCCCCGCCCCCTTCCGCCCCCACAAAGGACGAAAGTCTGTGGCATACACAATTTTGAAGATACGGGAAAACTAAAAACGCAGAATCATAGAGAATGACTATTTTTATCAGAGTGTTGAATCTGGGTCAGATCGGATCATTATTATAGCTACAATGAAAAAAACCATTTCGAAAGTCATCGTTCCCTCTCGCTCTCTCTTACACGCGACCCTATCTGTTTTGCCTATTCGTATTTTTTGACGCCTAATTCTCAGAGACTATAAAAGCTAGAGCAACCAAACTTTCTATCCAAGCTCCTGTGATACCAAACCAGCACGAGTTTGTTTCAAAATTTTGCCACGCCCCTTTCCGCCCCCACAAAGGACGAAAATCTGTGGAATCCACAATTTTTAAGATAAATGAAAACCAAAAACGCAGGATCATGGAAAATGACCATATCTACCAGAATGCCGAATCTGGATCATATCATATCATTATTATAGCCACAATAAAGAAAATCATTTTAAGTGGCTACGTTCAGTGGCTCACAGCCAAAATGATGCAGTGGCAAATAAACTGTTGTTTAACTGTGGTACAGATTTTAAACTAGAGGAAAAACAAAATGTTTAAATGTACCAAAGCTTCTAGAAACTAGGAATCCGACTTGATTTCCGGTTTGGCGTTTAAACATTTTTTGTTATTCCTCTAGTTTAAGATCTGTACCACAGTTAAGCAGTTTATTTGACACTGCATCATTTTGGCTGTGAGCCACTGTAGATAAGATATACGTTCCCTCTCTCTCTCTCTCTCTTAAGTCTTCTTCGTCTGCCTTGCCACGCAATGAGTAATAGCGATCCACGGCAATCTAAGTGTGAGCCCTATACTAGCTGCTGGCAGGTGTTCTCCCTTTCTCTTTCCCGCTTTGAGCTTGTAACCCCCCTCTCCCACAAACAAGCGTGAAGCGCTGTCTGCTTGTCCATGTCCTACCGCAATCACCGCCCACCCCCATTAACAACTCAATCCGTCCTTATCCCCTAAAGAAAGAGAGAGAGAGAGAAGCCTAACAATATCAAATGTCCATAACAATAAGCCCCCGCCCAGGCAATGATTTATTTACATAAATATATAGATCTGTATATGTATGTATGTACTTACATACATATGTAAGTATTGATATGTAGGCATGTGCTTATGTATATGTATGGATGTATGTATATATTTTAAAACCAATGGACATATGTACATATGTACATTTATATGTAAATATACATACATAACATAATAAATATTTGCATATTCTGATTGAATGAGCCGGTATTGGTAGGGGAGGGGTACCTGCGATTGCATGTGGTCACTCTGTGAAAAGAAATAGAATTGTCCACCAAAGAAACTGCGAAATCAAAACAAAACTGGCAAGCACGTGCGCGCTCTTTCTCTCTGTTTCCCCTTCCATCTTCTGACCATGACCCTCTCTCATAAAACAAAAGGGATGCGCGATGCGCTGTTTACATGTCTTAGCAAGATCCTCCCCCCCTCCACTCTCATCATCATAGTAAACCGTTTTTTAACCGTTACAGAAAGGGGAGGGGGAAACGCAAATGATTTCGCTCTATGAAATGCATGTGGAAGGAATGA
This sequence comes from Drosophila algonquin, assembly GCA_035041765.1. Classification (NCBI taxonomy): domain Eukaryota; kingdom Metazoa; phylum Arthropoda; class Insecta; order Diptera; family Drosophilidae; genus Drosophila; species Drosophila algonquin. Next base: position 1,305 of record JAWNKY010001015.1, on the reverse strand, counting down.
GAAAAATAGCCGTTACATTTGTTTGAGTTTTTCTCTCTATCCCTCTCATTCCACTTGAGAACTCTCTGCTTCACTATCTGAACAAGTGCTCTCTCAATAGAGCAACTCTCTATTTACACTCATCCGTATGCCTTCAAGATGAATTTAGTAATAAGGTGACAACACATACGTCACAAAATCTGCTCTCTTTCGCGAACCATCCGTTTGTCGTATGCTGTGCGCCGAAATAGAGTAGATGGTCCACCCCACAGACAACGTCACCTCATCACTAAATTCACCTTGTATGTCTCTTTTTTGAACAGTGGCAATTAAGAGAGAGAGAGATAGAGAGAGGCTGAGAGAGCGCCCTCGCAAAATCATATGTTTGAAACCAAAACATTAACCTTCTACTACCCCACGCAATGGGAATAGAATTAGAAGGAGTAATTAGTAGGAATAGAATTAGAAGTATATGTATATAGAAACAGCTCAGACAGACTTTTTCCTGTAAAAATTTAATTTTCCGTTAGTCCCGCATGTTTTGACTCCATTCGTTTTGCCTTGCTCTAAATTGCTCTATTCTCTTCTCTCTTGAGTGACTCTCGCGGAAAAAACGGCCGAATTTCAGTAGGCATTTTTTGGGTATAACCAGTCGATATCGAGCCAAGGAGAGCGATAGAGACTTTTCGATTGCCGATTGCGAAAAAATCCGTTTATTAATCACATTTAAACTAGTTTAGCTTTTAACTTATTAAATACAAGTAGTGCTTGCAAATTAAGACATAGGGCTTTAGTTTTTCTGTGCCGATCGTCAGTTAGAAGCTATTAATAGTTGCTAACTGTAACGGTGCATCGCGCGTTTTTTGGTGTTGCTGCTGACGTCGCTGCTTTTCTGGAGACTGAGGCCGGACGTCGCTGCTTCTATAGCTGCTGAGGACGAACGTCGCTGCTCTCGCCAGGGGACGTCGCTGCTTCGCTTTAATTCGTAACATTTAATCATTTCTATTTTCTTCCTTTGTAGTTTTTATGTAATTATATATATTATAATTCGGTTTATATTATATAATTATATATATTCAATAATTAATATTTATTAATTAATTATATTATTGATAATTAATTAATGATATAATTATTAATTATTGATTTTATAATTATTTATAATACGATTTTATTTTATTAGGTATTATTTCATTATATTTTATTTTATTAGGTATTATTTCATTATATTTTATTTTATTATATTTCATTTTATTTTATAACATATTTAATAATGCCTCAAAGGAATAGACAATCTGCTTCTCAACAGTCTCAGAGACGTAAATT